>JAASLG010000862.1:0-15150 GCA_013365235.1 Cercospora sesami
CCCCTCCCCTCCCCTTTCCTTTGGCACATCTCTCGTATTCTCCTCCTCTCCTCCCCCGTGCGTGCGTGATGACTTGTAGGCTCAAACGGTAGGTCATCGATTCTTCAGCCAAAGGCTGGAGCTCGGAGACCACCATGTGCATACCATGTTCTTGTCCGCCAGAAATGCCATGGTTGAGCAGCCCACAAACTGTTCCTTGACCCCAACTCGAGTCCACTAGAAAATTCGGGCCGTGACTCGACAGCTTGCTGAAGTCAAATCGTGTATTCATCGCCCTTCTCCTGCTCGGCTTCTCACCAACATCAACAGCAAAGCAGCAGCACCACCCACGCCTCCCATCTCGTACGCCGCAGCTCAAGCCTTCGCATCAGCATGTCCGCAAAATCGGAGGGCCGCGCTCGTCAGCCCTCGGCAAGAATGCGCAGAATTCGCAAGAAACACCATCGTTCTCACGCTTTGGGTGCGGACTTAATTTTGAAGTTATCCTTCAAAAGCCCACGCTAACAGCTCTGTTATCAATTCAGCTGTCAAAGAAGGCATCCCACTTCCAAGTCGCGACCCCGCCATTCAGGCCGCCAACGAAGTCAAGAAGGCGGTGCCGATCAACCGCTGGAAGAAGTATGTGTCCATCCTCGTTCGCCTGAGCGCGTGCTACAAGGCCGCAACATTGTGGACAAGATCCGACTAACTGGCTGTGTAGGTACAAACCTCTCGTGGTTGAGCTAGCGGACCCTACAGCTGTTGTTGCGGTGACACGGATTCTCGAGGCAGATATTGAGAAGATGCGAGTGCAAGAGGAACATTTCCAGCCGTACACTAACTACTTTCACAAGAAGTCGTGTGTGCTTGAGGGCGCGGAGAAGCAATTGGAAGAGCTGAGGAAGGTCTTGGAGGACAGGGAAACATGATACATTGAGGCTCGTTGCATGATCGTGGCCATCAAGCCCGGAGAGTCAAGCTGGGACATTGAAGGCTATTCCAGATGCAGCCATCGTTCCAGACGGCGAATTCGGAATATCACTGGCGCAACTTTGTTGTATGCGCATGAGCGCGGCTTGCCCTCAAGCCCACTCATATGGCAACGCATTTGCTGCTGCATGCGTCGTGCGCTGTCGAAGTAGCAGAACAGTCAAAGTTCAGTCAGAAGAAGATCGTATACATTCCACAAATTCATCTTCATTCAGAGGGCCAAAAGACGTACCAGTACATCTCAAACATAAATCATTACAAATTCCTCATCAAACCATCTCCCTCTCCATCCTCTCCACATCCCTCGCACTCCTCATCGCCCTCCCATTCCCCGCCACCGGCCGAAAACTTTCCACCTGTTGAATCTCCCTCTGCACCAGAATCTCATTGGGATTTTGCCTTCGCGGCTGCTGATGCTGATGCTGCTGATGATGAACATGGTGTTGGGGACTAGAAGGCCGGCTTCCACTTCCCTGCTCGCCATCTTCCCCGATCAGCATCCCCTTCGTACTCGCCATTTCAATCTCTTCGACATTCTCCAACACCACATGTTTCTTCTCATCTGACCGAGCAGAATATTTCCCTCCGAAAGATCCCATCCCGCCATTTGCGTGCATACCACTTGCTCGGCGACTTCGTCGATCTTTTCGGCTTCCGTTGTTGAATGTTACGCTTCCGTCTCCTCCGCCGTTCCTGGACTCGAATGTTGCGGCTGCGCCTGAGCCGCCTGTGCCGAGTTTGTTGCTTCCATCTGTACTTCTCCCGCTTGTCATTGATCGGAATATCTTGGGGAAGAGGCATCGTAGTGTTGGGAGACAGGCGCAGATTAAACCAATGTTGATTTCGATGTCGCTCCAGACCATGACCATGGGGTTGACGTACGTGATGTCTGTAGTCTTCCAGAGAGTGACAATGGAAGGGACGCGAAGGATCGAAATGATGACGACAAAACCTGCGAGGGCGAAGACGGACATTAGGGCGTAGCGCTGTCGAGGCGGAAGTTGAAGTTTGTGAAGGATTGCGAGGGGAAGGGCGGCGATCAGGATATCTGTTGACATGTTGAGGGCACAGGAGGCCATTCTGGGAGGCTGATTGTGAGCTTTCTCAAGCGTTGCAAGCTGGATCGGCGGTATGCTTACGAGTTCGCGAATTTGTTCTGACAGTGAAACGGCTTGATCGAGCGATCCCAGACTGCGAATGGACCATGTTAGCAACCCAAGAGCGACCCAAGTTTCTTTCATGCCATTCCCCTCTGCAACCTTTGACTGGCATTTGAGAAGGACTTACACGCAGCCACAGGCGAACAAACAAAGATGGCGGCGAAAAATCTCCAAACCGCGTATATGATCACAATCGCCATGGATATGTGGACCGCCAGCTTGAATCCCTTTTGCGGGAATAGTCGTTTATACTGCATGAGAATCGCCAATTTGGTGAAGCAGAGGGAGATGTTGTAGACGATGATCATGACGAAGAACTGCCATCACCCAAACATGATTAGCATCCTCATGGAACAGCCGATCAAGGCCATATTCCTTTGTATTTTGGTTTGAGAAAAGACTTACGGCCCTCTTCTGCAAAAACGCCTCATGTGGCTTAAGTTCCTTGACATGTTTCCCCAGTCCAGTCTCCACCTGCGCAATAATCGTAACAGTCGTCGCTATTGAAAAGAGCTATAGCACCCACGATGGGTCGTACGTTAGCTTCGTCACTTTGGTTGCATCGATGAACCCTGTTTCTCCTCGCTCGCGATACACACGACCGATCGCAGCAGTGAAAAAGGCGTTACTGATGTGTAGTATGTTTTTACTTACCATTGAAACCATCGTACTGTAATCATCCAATCCGGCATTCTTCGTACAGAAGAATCTCGCATAAATTCTCAGTATGACCGCCACACCAGCCAGGAACGGCATGATAATACATGTCGCCACGACAGCAGTGGGCGACGCCCAGCCATGAAGCATGGCGGTATTCGATGACGACGCTCAGAGATGGCCACGGACGTGCGCTAGATTCGATAAACGCGTGCTGTATTGAATTCCACTTGTCGGACGTGTCGTGCTTCGCTACTTCCAGTCGCGGCAGCAAAGATCGGCAGTGAGGTCTTCGATCGTCAACTTGTGCTGTGCTGGGAATGAGATAGTGCTGGGCCTAGAAAGGGGACTGCAAAGGGGAGGGTCGTGGAGTGTAATCACTCTTTTGGGGGAAGAAGCGATTTTTCCTGTGCCCTGGTGAGTTATGGCGTTATCTTGGGTAGAGCCTGGGCGATATACCATGTCTGAAGCCCGTGTCTGTTGGCTCTCATCAGCTCGCATTGCATTCTTCCATGCTGTGCTCGTATAGTTTGAGCTTCGGTTGATCATCTGCCAACAGCTCGAGAACGTATGCAGCTTTGGCGTATTCTGTAAATCTTTACACAACCTGATGTCGCTGGACGTCTCCATTTAAAGACGCGGCCTGGACTGGCGAACAAGTTGGGATGCTTGATTTTAGGTTTCTGTCAAATGTCCCCGCCGTGAAGTTCGATGTTTCGACAAGGGCACCCATGAGTCTTCTCCGCAAAACGCCAAAGCTCAACATAGGGCTGCGTCTGTGCTCCCAAAGTTGTTGTCCGAGTACCGTTCTTGGGTCTTCTTGCGAGCTGTTACGTCCGTAGTCTGTGTAGCCTTAGCAGTGGGATGCTCAGCAAAATTGAAAGCTTGGTGGCCGTGCCAAAAAGCTTGAAGGCTTAATGAGATGGCCTAGATTTTGCGCATCCCGAAGGATACGGTGATAAGGCGGCTGTCGACAATGATTTTCCCCATATCAGGGTGTACTACTCTGTATCCTCTATCATGAGTGCAGTCGCGCGATTTCTGAAAGCTCCAAGAACGCCATGCTGAAAAATCGCAGTCCGTCGTACTTTTACCTTCTCAACCAGTCTCTTAATGTCCACCAGTTGTGGGCAACCCCAAGTACACCTTGAACGAATCATAGATCAACCACCTGTGAAGCATTATTGATTAGTAAACTTTCACGGAGTGAAGAGTTGGCCAGAACAAAACTTACTGGAACGCCGTCAATGTACCAATCATCGCAATTCTCACCGGCAGCCCATTCCATAACCCCTTGAACCCAATCTCCTTATAAATTCTTCCAATAGCCTGCCCCGCACCTTCACCCTTTTCCTTGTTGGCATTCAACTTACTGACCATCACATCCGCCGGATGCGAGATGACCGCACATCCAATTCCGGCAATGTATCCTCCCAAGAAACTGACTCCAGTTTGTTGCAATGTGTTGTATTCTTCCTTCTTCTTTCCCAGCGTCTTGTAGATTTGTGCCACAGCACTCTCGAACGTTGCGAACTTGACCATTGTGTAGGGAATCTGCCTCGCCCAGAGAGGAGCGAGGCCTTTGTACAGCCCACCAAACCCTTCCTCTTTCACGACTTTTCCCCAACCTTCTCGCAACGTCGTCGCGTAAGGTGGGATGGTCGTCTGCATCCTCACCTTGATTGCCTCAAAGGGGCACAGGAAGACATCTGCAATCGCCTCGGCCGTTGCGGAAGCTCCGAGATACACGATCGTCTTTGGAGCATTGGGAAACAGTTTCTCGCCGTAATAGTATTTGAAGACTTCGTACGCGCCATACTTGCCCGCACCTTGGAAGCTGTAGCCAATAAAGGTGGGACTCCAGCCGGTGAAGATGCCGCGCATGCCTTCATTTCGGAAGATTTTGGACCAGGCTTGGAGGTTGGAGGTGTAGAGTTTGGCGTCGACTTGGCGGCGACATTTGACGAGATCGAGCGGCGTGACTGAGGTGTGCGTGGGACCACAGGCTGTTGAGAATTGTCAGTTGCTGTATTCCTCGAGTGTCCAAACGCCAGCAAGAAAGCTTACCGATGATGCCGCCCAATGTGCATGCCGCGAAGTATTGGGGACTGAAGAGTTCGATCTTCTGCTTAGGCGTTTGCGTGGCGCCGCCTTGCCCGCCTAGAGCTTTGGTTGCCATTGTCGCTTGGAGCTCTTTCCTAAGGTCGTTTGTCCGGTTGCACTCTGCAAAGCTGGACTGCGCCAATAATTGGTTCTACGCGACGCCCGAAATACCCAAAGAAGACAGAGAGGAGAGTTGTGAAGGACAGCAAGCAAGAAATACCAAACGAACAAATCAATTGGGAAGTAGTAGAGCAGACGCAAGAAAGTACTTATCGTCGGTGGCAGGTGGTCACCAATGTGCGATGTTCGGCATCGCTGAAATCTTTCGTCACCGTCCCGTCGACATCCGCAACGGTCAACAATGATGGAAGAGGGCATGGCAGAGGCCGATCGTGAACCATGACGTCGCAGGGCTTGCTTTCGTCCTCTCAGTCAACAAAACAAGCTCGCGTCTCGGCACCACTTAGCCGACTTTGACGCCGACCACCGAAAGCTTGTGCTCAGGCCGGAATCAAGATGATAAGAAATGGCTGTGGAAGACGGTAGTTGTAGCTGTGCCGTAAAGAGATCATAGTGGTAGTCTCGACGCTCGACGCTTTCTCTCAATATACAATGCTGCCCCAAAAGTTCCAGTATCATATCACACATAGACCCGGCGCCTCGCAGTCCCGGATAACACCATTCGTCCCATTCCATGCTATTCCTAATCTCAAAACTCTAAACGCATGTCTCTACAAGCTGCTTCCGCCTGGTGCGAGAGTCTGGGCTGGCGACTTTGGGATCTGCAATTCCCGCTCTGGGTAGTAGAAGTTCTCCTCTGGGATACGGCCGCGAAGGAAAGGTGGTTCGGATCCGCGCACGTAGATGTCCTCGAAGAGCACCTGTGGGGTATTTTCTGGAACTGGCATGGCTTCGGCAGCGGCCACCTCCTCATCCACGTGGCTGCGGGCCTCCTTGTCGATCTCCTTGAGTTGAGCTTCCGTGACGACTTCCCACTCAATGAGCTTCTGCTTGAGGCCTGCAATGGGGTCGTTGGTCGATCGCATGCGCTGGATTTCCTCACGGGTTCGGTAGGTGGTACCAGGGTCGGACATGGAGTGACCACCGTATCGGTAGGTGACGTATTCGTGGACGAGAGGACCATTGCCCTCGGCGCACCACTTCTTTCCGTGCTGAACAGCGGCCTTGACGGCAAGGACATCCATTCCATTGATCTTCAGACCAGGAATGAACTGTCCACGCTTGTAGTAGTCGGTGAGAGCGGCGGCACGGTGTGCAGCAGTACCCATACCGTACTTGTTGTTTTCACAGCCGAAGATGACTGGGAGGTCCCACAGCTTGGCCATGTTGAACGCCTCGAAGATCTGACCCTGGTTGCTGGCACCGTCACCGTAGAGGGCCAATGTCACGTTCTTCTTGTCCTCGTACTTGTTGGCAAAGGCAATACCCGCGCCGACAGGGACTTGGGCTCCGACGATACCGTTTCCACCGTAAAAGCCGGTGGAGAACATGTGCATGGAACCACCCTTGCCGTGTGCGATACCCTCTCTTCGGCCCAAAAGTTCACCGATAATCGATCGGACTGTGCCTCCACGCATCATGGCGAAGCCGTGGCATCGGTAGGCTGTGATGATGTGGTCCTCTTTTGTGATTCCGTGCTCCATTCCAACAGCGACAGCTTCTTGTCCAGTGGACAAATGACAGAAGCCGCGAATCTTCTTTTCCTTGTACAATCGGTCGGCGGCCATTTCCATGCGGCTATCCCAGTGTTAGTTGTCCATTGTACCGCTGTGTCCTTCCTGTTGACCTACCGCACGGCGACCATGTCGTAGTACATCTGCTTCAGCTCGTTCTTGGTGGTATCGAGGGTGTATGAAGGTGGGTCCATCTCGTAGGTCTCGAAAGCCTCATCTGAGAGGCGGACTTGGAAGGGCTTGTCATCTTCCTGTAGCTGCAGTGAGCTTCAATTTTCTCCTGCAAAGACTGTTTCCACACATACAGCTGGAACATCGCTCTTTTCCGCGTGACTGCTGGCGGCATCGGTGGTGACAGTTCGGAGGGCGGGAGTCCGGCGCAGTGATCGCACTGGCGCAGACACCGCGCGAGGCGCAAAACGAGAGAGCATGGCTGAATGCTGTGCCCGTCGAGTGAGAGTGACGGAGAGGAGGATGGGCTGGGAGGGTGGTGTTTTGTCGCGGACGCAGCAACGGCGGAGCTCAATGGGGTTGGTTGAGAAGCTCTCACGAGTTTCTTTCGGGGTTCCGACGAGCGATCCTGCCGTTCCAAGATTCTCGTCGGTCCGACTGCAGCCTGCAGCTAACTATAGACGAAAACGCGCGCGAACGCCTCCTCCTACATCTTCACTTCATCTGTTTCTGTATCCTCTTCACTGCGCAGGCATACAGCTTCACATTATTTTTCGCTTTATCATCGTCATGTGACGCGACCAGAACAACCGGAGCGTCTGCAGACAGGCTTGCTCGCATTCGGAGACCGACGGCCAGGAATGCTGGGCCAGGCGAGCCATGTCTTGCCTGATTGACTTCCCCGTCTCCTGTCGCACATCTGTCACCCACTGGCCGCATCGACTCTGAACGAAGTGATGCCGATCCTTCTGACATCGTGCAGCAGCTGGCGTCTGCGCCCATCGTACACCCTCTGCGCCCGCCATTTTCCTTCTAGAATGCCCATTTCCTCCGCTCCACCTCAGCCGGTTGTGTCACTTTCCACCCTGCCCGCGGCCAGTCAATTCACCCGTTGCATCCGGTTTGCAGGAACCACAGCAGTTCTCCCCAAGAATTCGCGCTGAAAGCCCGGCAGTGGGAGAGAAGCTCAGAGTTCATGAAACTCTGTCCAGGCCACACCCCTCACCCATGTCTGCCGCCCTATAATCACACGCAATCGGACATGCCATCATTTCCTGCCAACCTTCTATTCACTCTTCTTTCCTTTGTTGCTCTCGCCCACCGCTCGCCGGAAGCGACGAGACAGCTCTTTCTCCACAAACACTGACCCCCAGCAGCCCGGATGCACATCACTACAGAAGACATTGTCTACCTCAGGACGTCTTCCGAGACCAACACCATGAGGCGATCACATGAAGACGAAGCCCCTCCCAGCTACAATGACGCCATTACCATCGACAATCTGCAGTCCGAAATCACCCTCCACGATGAACACTTTTACGGAGACCAAATAGAGCCCACGGGCTCTCTCGAATCAACGACGCCTTCCCAGGATAAGGACATTGCAGGCGAACGCCCACCTCAAGCCAAATGGCTCGTAAAGTCCACGACCGATCCTTCCGCTTGGAAGCTCCTCACCAGCGGTCCTCTCATGACGAATGCGACCACGCCTCACAATTCCTCTCCTCTCACCAAACGTCGATACCGCGTGCTCTTTCCTCTGGGCTACGAAGATGTCTACCTCCACAAATCCTCCTGGTCCAGCAGCGACGCATCCTCCCTCCCCGACTTCCACATTGAGCTATACTCTCCAGCCAAATGCTCCGACCGCTACGAACCCGAGCCCATTGTCGTCCTGGGTCCGACAGACTCCTCGCAGCAAACCGATTCTCTCGCCCGCTCCCACCTCGTCACTCATCTGCCGAAGACCTTCTCCATCATCGAATCCGAAGTCACTAAGACCACCCGAATGGTTACCTTCTGCGAGTCTGAGTTCTTTAGCTGGGACTGGGATTGCAAAACCTCGGCTGCACGACATGATATGCGAATGATGATTCACCGGGCTCGGAAGAAAGTTATTACTGTCGCTCATTTGGTTGGGAGACTGGAGCAATGCGTAGATTTCTGCGGCAAGAAGGGAGATTATCAATTTGAGGCGGCATTGAAGTTGCTCAGAAGGAGTTTGAGGGAGGTTGGCTATCGAATGGGCAGATTGCAAGTTTGAACACGAAAGACTGCATTGCATTTGTGAAGTTGTTCGGACTTGGATGGACAAGAATGTGTTTGGGTATGAATTGGATTGGATTGATGAGCGTTCCTTGCGTACTTGTTTGGCATATGGTGTTCTGGCTGGGAAGCCTGTTTTGCATACGTGCATGGAGTCACTCGTTGATCAGTGATATTGGTGCTTGGTGGAACGGGTCTTGGAGATCATATTGGACACCGGTGTTGGGGAGTTCCTGCATGGCGTCCTTTCATCTGGTTCATGTAAGCCCTTTTTGGACGCGGACTTGTATTAATTATGCATTGATGTGCTCCACTGACTATGTACCATATGACTGAAAGAATGAACAAGCTTATCCGTGATTGCTTGGCAGACAAGTCTCGCTATCGCTTCTACATAAAAATGGCCCAAATTTTGGTATTCTGATCGATCTTTGTCATCCTCAATAGGGGCTGTCCTCGTCTCGTCTCGCCCGTCCGTCGTCTTGTGGGTTAGTTCACTCCCAGTCCAGTCAAGACGATATTCGCCACGTTCATGATGACAATGATCAGCCAGATTGCGCCAGCAATGACAGCCACGAGCCAGTGATTCCTCATATTGGCCACTTCTCTTCTCGTCTCTGGCGTCTCCGTCTCAGACCGATCTCCCCCTGCACTCGTTGTCGTTGTGGTGGTTGTGACGACATGCATGTACTTGTTCCTACTCGTGTAGTAAATCACCGGCGCACTCACAAATGGCAATATGACGCTCAACGCGACCTGACTACCCACCAGCGCGTCAGACAAGCCCTGTTTTCCCAACGTTCCTGCAACCAGAATCGCAGGTACGATGGATATCGAACGTGTCAGGAGTCTGGTGACCCACGGCTTGAGCTTCCAGTTGATTTGACCTTCGGCGATCATTTGACCTGCGAGTGTGCAGACGATGCCTGCAGAGCAGCCTGATAGCAAGAGGGCAACTGCGAACACGGTCGCTGCAGCGTGGGCGATCTGTTCGCGGAGGAGATTGTAGATCCCGAAGAGGTCGGCATCATCTGCGCCGGATATTTTGTAGAGCGAGGCACCGCAAACGATGAGAATTGCGCTGTTGATGAACAGAGCGAAGGTGAAGAGAGAGATCGCGAGCTCGATGATGCTGTATTTCATGCAAGCTTTGATGGCGGCCATGGAGGGACGGTATTTGCGGTCGATGCTAGCCGTGTCATCGTCAAGCTCGCTGTCGAGGTTGTAGGTTTTGTGTTTCTGGTCAAAGTGTTTGAGGCGTGGTTTGACGAGTCCGGAGCCTAGATACAAGGAGTGAGGCATGACTGTTGCGCCGAGGATGCCACAAGATTGGTACAGACTGACACGTGTTAGCTGAACAGTATATCTCGAGGGTACGGGAAGTACTCACCCTTTGCTTTCTACGAGTGCGCTGGAAGGCAGATATCCTTTGAACACCTCTCCAGGCGTGGTTCCCTGGATCAATGATAGCTGGTAACAGAAGCAAACTACCACACCCAGGACCAACAGCATCACGAAGCCTTCAAAGAGTCGAAGTGCCTTCATGGAACCTTCTGGCCTGTAGAACAGCAATATAAACATGACATCCACGATTGAGATCGCACATCCTGCAACGACAGGTAGTTTTGGGGCCAGTAAATTGAGCGCGATGGCAAAACCAATCACCTCTGCAATGTCCGTCGCTATGACTGCTGCTTCGCCGAAGAAGAACAAAACATAGTTCAGCCATGGAGGACAGTGATCCTTGTTCATCTGCGCCAGATCTCTTCCCGTGACTGTGCTCATCTTGATGCATAGTGACTGCAGAAAGATGGCAAAAATGTTCGAAAGCAGTACCATGAATAAGAGCTTGAACTGATAAGTTGCTCCTGCTGCCGCATCTGTCGCATAGTTGCCAGGATCGATGTACGCCACCGCAATCATGAAACCAGGTCCGATGAAGCGGACGTACTTCCAGATCACTTTTCGGAAGCGATCCAGAGGTTGCTGCCAAGGTGGCAGCTTGCGTGGGTTTGGTGGTGTGGTGCCGAGTGTGTCCTCGAGCATGCGACCTCCAAACCCTGGGGTGGCGATGGGTGAAGTTCCATCGCCGCTGACTGACATGCCCTTCTCCGGCGGCTGGTGGTCGCGACTGCCTTGCATCTCCGCAAATTCGGACTCTGCTCCATGTTGATTCTTCAGCTTGTGGTCGTGCTGGACTCTCGCACTCGCCACCTTGCCCAGCTCGCTTCTCGTGATTTCAGCGAGCGGATTTGGATTTTGATTCCAGTCCGGGGGCATGTCCGGCTCGGTTCTCGATGGGCAGTTCATGCTTCGGACTCTTTGCCGCAGACAAACAGAATTGGAAGACAAAGGAGTCGCAAAGTGTTCGACTGTGAAGAAAGTTGGCGACAGCGAGGCGTCCGAGGTGTGATTCGTAGGGATGCGATACTGCCTCACCGCGGACCAAAGTAGACCATCGAGGTGGTTATTCGACGCGTAATAGGGAAGAGTCCTGACTTCGATTTGATGACAGGCGCCCGGTCGCGCCCGAGACGAGCAGATCCATTGGGTAATTGCCGCTCATTGTGCCTTCCCCGCTGCAACCTTCGCGTCAGCCACTATTTCCGCTCACTATAGCGCGCTCTTTGTGAGGTCAGATCTACGTGGTGTGTGGGACGGAGTGAACGCCTGTACGAGCTGAGAAGTTCTATATCGCTAAGGGAACATATTGCTAGGATCTTGGATGTTTTCAACAGACAGAAGAGATGCGCTTGTTGCTTGATCGGTCTCGGCACAAAGCTTAGGCTCATCGGCCTTGGCAGAGGCGATGGGAGCCGCATCGACATGCACAATTATGTAGGAGGACAATACTTTCTGGAACGTACAGTGGTCTGAATCTGGCACCGCGGGATCCGCGTGGAACTCGCAGCTACAGCCTTCGCGCCGTCTACCTGAGATGGAGAAGGCGTGCCTCAGCTCCAGTACCTGCAGTAGAGTCCGCGTGCAGCACACCGCTACTGAAGACATCACCCTTCCAGATTCTCAGCATCATTCCCCGGCTTCCTGGCAATATGACACCAAAGATCATAGAATAGCAGAGATCCCGCACTCTCAATCTCCTCCTTGACTTTCGCTCTCAATTCGCTCGCCTCTTCTGCCGTACAATGCCCACTCCGTTCAAGATACAACAGAGCTCCAGCAACCACATTCTCCGTGAATCGCACTTCCGGAGTCACCGTATACATATCTGATTCCTCATCTTCCAGGTGTAAACTCATGGCCGTGGAAATCTTATACGTCGAGCCTGCTTTCTGAGCGCGTAGAGCATCTGTGAAGCGATTCAAGACATCGCGAAGCACGGTATCTGGCGCTCCGGCTTTGACAGTGGCTATACGAGCTGTCATGGGGTCCCAGTCGATCCATTGGAGCCAGCCCCGTGGTTTGAGAAGTGCTACGAGTTCGTCGAGCGCTTCGTTGAATCTGTCGGGATTCAGATTTGTGTGGAGGAGGCGGACTGCAACGACATCGAATTGGCCTTGCAGGTCCTTTCTGCTGCTGCTATAACCCCCAAATGGCAGTTTCACTCTTTTGGCTTGCGCAAGTACGTCAGGTGAGACGCTTCCGTTGAATTGGTCGCCTCGCGATATGTCTGCGATCCGGATATCCTCTGGTAGCAGTTTTGCATCCGCGATCAGTGCTTTGACTATTGTAGGATGGATATGATAACCGAGGCTCGATGTGATGAAATCATGTTGCTCATTGAGCTGACCATCTTCTGAAGATGTCCTCATTATTTGTTATGATCTTGTGACTGATGTTCTTGTCATGGCAATTTTGCTTCCAAGGCTCGGCACAAAAAGCGTTTTCTCCAAGAAAAGTGCCACTGAGTGGGAAGTGAGTGTGAAGCTGCGACTTTAAGTGTTGCGGCGATCTTTCTCTAGATCATCTGTCTGTGTACAAGCCACTTTGATGAGGGAGATACTGCACTGTGCAGAGGGGTGGAGGGGTTCGACAACCTTGCTCGAACAGCGCCGCCTTGGCCAACCTCATTTTTCGGCATCGCCCGCGACGACTCCTGATTCTGGTCCGAACATTGATGCGTGGCAACCATTCGTACTCTACTTTGTAATTTCACAATTGCTACTTCAGCTACCAATATCTCGTGCCAGCTGTGCCGGGTCTAACAAGTGTCGCCTACTTCGCTAAGCTGATTACCATATAATGCCTGATGGCTGGACCGAATCGCATCTTGCGATCGAAACCTTCGTGTGCTCCTTAGTGGGCAGCTGCGTTTCTACTGCTGAGGATGTGATCTGGTTGGGTGCGGATGTCCGCCTTCAGCATGTTTGCTTCTACTGCCGGCGTCGCGAAACACAGATTCCTGGTGGGTATGTGCTAGCTTTCCACCCTCCCGTCTCAGTCGGAATTTCCTACTTAGGTCGAAAATCCATGTCATATATGCTAATTGCGTGGACGAATTCCTTCGGTCGGAATGGCTGACACAATGATGGGTTTAAGGCTTGGTCTCCTTCTGGCCACCTTGAGTTTGTGTCTTCTCATGTGCTAGCAGTATTTGAAGCACGCTCCTAGAATGAGAAATTGTTGCCGCCTGTATCGCGTTGTCGTAGTGCCCTCCCGGGGCATTGATGTCAGCTCCTGCATCAAGTAGCGTCTACACTACCTTCTCGTGGCCCTTGTGTGATGCCGCTACTAGCGCATTGCTGTAATATCCCCCTTGAGCGTTGACTGCTGCTCCCGCATCGAGCAGCGTCTGCACCAGCTTGTTGTGGCCTTGTTCTGATGCCCCATATAGCGCAGGGCCATGAAGCCCTGCTTGAGCGTTGACATCTGCTCCCGCATCGAGCAGCATCTGCGCAACCTTATCACTGCCTACACATGTCGCCGCACGTAGCGCAGTGCGGCAACCTACCAACTGAACGTTGGGATCGGCTCCCGCATCAAGCAATATCTGCACCAGCTTCTCGCGGCCAGATAACGACGCCGCGATCAGTGCATTACCAGAAGATCCCCCCTGACCATTGACATCTGCGCCCGCGTCGAGCAGCATCTGCACCACCTTCTCGTGCCCATTGCTTGATGCCTCATATAGCGCGGTGACGCACGCGTTCTCCTTAAAATCTGCTTCTAAATCCAGCAGCATCTGCCCCATCTTCTCATTACCGTATTGCGATGCTGTCCATAGGGCATCGTCATATTCTTTCCAGTAAGACCACGGGTCCTGCTCGGATGCGGACATCAAAAGATGTTTTGACAGATGCAGCAAGTCACTAGCCACGGCCCAGCTACAGTGCCGCGACGTTTCCAGCAATTCTGTCGGCAGCGATGCTTGTTTAGCTTTCATCTTGACTTCTAGAAAAGTCTCTTCGGTGTTGGGTATACCCATGGCGTTCAAAAATATTCTTAAAACATCCCAGCTTGAGTTCTCAATCGCAGCGATCAACGGCATTACATACGGTTGCTGCCTATCCCACCACAGGGCTTGGGTCGGCCGAGGAACCAGCCTTGCGAGATTTCTCTCAGCGCAAATATATTCTAAGCTGGGTCTATTCGAATAGCCTCGATCTTTTCGAAAGAAGTTGAAGCGAGGAAACCAGTCCGATATTGAAAACTCCTCGGCCAGGAAATGATGCTGCGAAAATTCCATCGCTGCTTCATTTGCATGGTGCAGAACATGCGTCGTGGCATACTCGGCAAAAGGGTGCCTATTCATTAGCGAGCTGTGCTCTTCCCTGGTTAGCACCAGCTCGCTCCAGTTGCAATGCTCTAGATATTCTGGCAGGCTAAACGCCATCCCACGCAAGCAGTAGTGTTTCAATTGCTCATGTGCAATGCTTTCTACCGGCTCTCGGGTACCGCAGATCTCTTGGAACCCACCTTGATATATCAGGAAATCATGCACAGATTCGTGAATAAATTGTGTCGTGATCTCCTTGCCTTTGGTTAGCTCTGCCAGACCTTTGGAAGAACTTAGCAGAAACGTTTCCATGCGGCTGCTCGTGAGTGCTTCGTCCCACTCGAGGCAGCCATCAACACCAGACATCATTGCGAAATACCACTCTCTGAGAGTCAGCGGTCGCTTAGCGAACAGGATCCATCGCAGGCAGAGCAAGAATTCGTCCTTGTGCTCATCATCCCGAAGAATAATGGTTTTGAACAAGTCTGGTAAACCTTCAGGTATCTCTCGCAGTCTTGACCGCATGGCGTGGAATCTGCCTCGCTCGACATCTTTCTGTAGAATCCTGACGACCAGCACTACCCAGAGAAAAATGCCATTCGCCTTGGCAACGATATCGCGCTGCATCAGTGCCAGCTCCTCGCCTTCCAGATCAAGCTTCTCGACATAAGTA
>JAASLG010000863.1:0-10602 GCA_013365235.1 Cercospora sesami
ACTTCTGCTTTGGTTGTACTGATTTCAGCAGGTCCCAGCATCCCCGTCTCTCTGCAATACCACCCACCTACCTTGCAATATGGACACCATCACCTCCACAGCCAAGTCTCTCAAGCCGGAGATGCGAGCTCCTCGCATGTCACATCTCCAGAGCTCGAATGAAGGTCCTGCAGACATCGTAGCAAAGGTCTCTGGCTACTCGTCTGGTGGCATCCGCGAGGATGACAGTCCATACTTCACCAACGACGACGGCATTCCGCTTCCAGATCCAGCACACTCCAAGACCATAGGCGGCATCCCAATCGCTAGTGATGTTCATCTCTTCCAGAAACAACAGCGCTTCAACAGATCGAAACTTCTTGAACGCATGGTTCACCCATGTGGATCTGGAGCATTCGGCTTTTTTGAAGTGACCTCTGATGTGTCCGATTTGACCAAAGCAGACTTCTTGCAACGCGTAGGCGAGAAGACTCCAATCTTCATTCGATTTTCGACTGTCACTTTGGGCAGAGAATTTCCGGACGAGGGACGCAACCCACGCGGTTTCGCCATCAAGCACTACACAAAGGAGGGGAACTACGATCTCGTTGGGTTGAACTTTCCGGTATTCTTCTGTCGGGACCCCATCCAAGGTCCCGATGTCATCCGCAGTCAAGCCCGGCGACCAGACAACTTCCTTCTTGATCGAGATGCCACATTCGACCTGCTGGCCCTTACTCCTGAAGCCAATCATGCTGGCATGATGTTCTTCTCGGACCATGGCACGCCGGATGGCTGGACCAACCTGCATGGATATGGCTGCCACACGTTCAAGTGGGTGAACAAAGAGGGAGATTTCGTCTACATCAAGTACCACTTCATCGCAAAGCATGGACGCAAGGACTTCACGTACCCAGAGTCCATTCGCATCTCCGGCGAGAATCCGGACTACAGTAAGGAGCAGCTGTGGGAGCTGCTCGAACGCGGCGAGCAGGTAGAGTGGACTTGCAAAGTCCAAGTCATGAAGCCAGAGGATGCCGATGCCGAGAAGCTGGGCTTCGACCCATTCGATGTGACCAAGATCTGGCCCCGCGACCAGTTCCCGTTGCAAGAGTACGGTCGTTACGTGCTCAACAAAAACCCAGAGAATTTCCATCGCGATGTCGAGCAGGCTGCTTTCTCTCCGGGCGCCATGGTTCCAGGAGTGGAGGAGTCGCCAGATCCATTGCTGCAATTCCGCATGTTCTTCTATCGAGATGCCCAGTACCATCGCATCGGCCCGAACTACCACCAGGTCCCGACAAACTGTCCATTCATGTCTGGCTCCTACGCCAGCTTGAACTTTGATGGCCCGCTTCGTGTCGACGGCAATCATTCCGGCAACAAGCAATACGCCCCCAACTCACTCGGCGGTGATCGCTTCCGACCAGACGTCGCCGAAGCTCCTTACAAGGTCTCAGACAACGTTGTCTCCCGCAAGAGCCACTACTACCACGAAGGCAAGATGAGCGACTACGATCAGCCTCGTGAGCTTTACCGCCGCGTCATGTCTGGCCAAGATCGCGAGAACCTGCACTACAACACTGCAGTAGACTTGTCCAAGGTCAACTACTCGATCATCCAGAAGAAGTACCTCGCTCAGCTGTACAACATCGCCCCAGAGTACGCGCAGGCCGTGTATGAGAAGTTGAAGTTCAAGCATGAGGGCCAGGAGTTTCAGTTCTCGGAGGTGGAGAAGTTGGCGCCAGATGCACCAACGTGGTTCAGAGAGCCGAAGTTCCAGCCAACCGATGGAACGAGATTGACAGGTTTCGCGCCTAGTGCGCCTTTCTACAATTAGTGGAGAGGAATGAGAAGGTATCGGGGACTTGCGATGTTGTAATTTGATGATCGATAGCCAATGCGATGGAAGACTCTAGCAGAATCAATCTGCTTCCAGACACTTCAAACTCTGTCTTCCAACATTCCATGCATTATTGATAGATTCAACCTCGTCAGACTCGCAAAGGCGCAAGTGCCATGGGACATCTCTCCTTCGTCCGCGGTGTCAGTGCTCAGACAGCGTATTTGTAGCGTCATGAAAAAGTGCTTTCGCTCAAAAGGGGTTGTGGTCCAATGGTAAGATACTCGTCAGTGGCTCCCTGCGGGGATGTCCACATATTCGAACCGTCAGGTTCGATACACTCCGCTTAGGCGGTGCAGCGTTGCGGCTAGATATGGCATCTGGCGGCGGCGGCGACGATGGGATGTCAGTTCGAATCTGGCCTTCTCCGACATTCTTTTTGTCCCAACTACATGCTTTTACTATTCAACAACACTTTGGCTTTTACAAGTCGTGTCTACTGTATCGAATAATGCTCTATTTACCGCTCAACTGCTGGATCCAATGGTAAGATCCTTGTCGTTCAGATTCGTAAAGGACATTTGCTGCTGGCTGCAAAGCTGGTGGCGCTTTCGGGGCGTATCGTCGCGGGGCTTTCATGATCGACGAGGGATGCTAGTTCGAGTCTGGCCTTCTCCGTCGCACTTTTTGCGAGTGTGGTTATGCATATGCTCAGGAGCAGGAGCGAACTAGCGCACAAATACCTTTTCTGGTATTGTGATCGCACTTGAGATGGTTTCAGCTAGACCCGGATTCTCGTTTTCTGCGGCAGCTCTCAGCCAGCACACATATAGTGTTCCGAAAGGCGAATCTCTAAGCACAGGGGTTGTGGTCAAATGGTAAGATCCTCGTCACCTGGACTCCCATAGGGGATGTCAATCTGTCTGGCTAGTATGGTTGGACAGGCTTCGCTGCGGCAGACGTATTGTCTGCTTCGGCAACACCACCGTCGCGGCCAGATACTGGCTGCTTCGGCCGACGAGGGACGCCAATTCGACTCTGGCCTGCTCCAATATCTTTTTGCACTTTCCAGCAGTGCCTGTTTATCAACCAAGTTTGGCCAAGAAGATGCTTCTTTGGAGGGCCGGCTCGTTGTGGCAGAATCCTTTGTGTTTGCTTCCCAGATTTCAGACTCGCATCCAGATAGTGTCTTCTGGAATCAGATCGTTTGCTGCAGCTGCCCATAATCACCATATGTATAGTGCCATGAAACGCAGTACTCAGTCAAGGGGTTGTGGTCTAATGGTACGATACGCGTGTTGGACATTCTCGCCGCGCCGGGTGCCCTCGTGTTCCGATTGCAAGCACCAACAGCACGAGGGCACCCGGCGCGGTGAGAATGTTCGGCGTGCGGGACGCCAGTTCGAATCTGGCCTGCTCCAATTTTTTTTTTTGCACTTATCAGCAGTGCCCGTTCCAAGTGTCAAACCAAATTTGGCCAAGAAAATGCTTCACTCGTGACGGTGCCTTCTAGAATCATGTCCTTGCTCCTCGGTCTCGCGCTCAGCCAGCCCATTTGTAGTGTTTTGGTCTACAAGTCCACAATTACTTAGGGGCTGTGGTCCAACAGTAAGATCCTCGTCGTCAACTCCGAAATCGAAGTTGAACATCGGCGTTAGCCGATGTAAACTGCCGTAAAGGCAGTCGAAAGCCATACAGACTTCGTCACGTTAGTGACGCACGGACGAGGGACGCCAGTTCGATTCTGGCCTGCTCCAATACTTTTTTTGCACAAACCCCAAGGCTGTGGCATATTTGCGTGCTCTGCGTCTCCGCTGCTTGCTGTGACGCAGCTGACCCCTTTACGATAGTGCTTTCCAGAAATAACTCTTTGTTTGCTGCAGCTTCCTCTAGCCAGCACATTTGAGTGTTGTAGCAGGCAAGTCTACTATCGTTTAGGGGCTGTGGTCCAATGGTAAAATACTCGTCGCCCCTGCCATCCCCGAAAGGGGGTGCAGTCCTCGTCCGCGAGGCTGGCAAGCGCTACCGCTACCGCGCCCAGTTGCGGCAGCACCCCCAGTCGCTACGGCGGCAAGGCGAGGGATGCCAGTTCGATTCTGGCCAGCTCCAAAACCTTTTGCTCCAAGTGCGAGTTTGCTGCAAGCCTTGGCTTCCCAAAGGTTTTTTGTGCCGGAATGTGATCCTTTTTGTACTCCCTGAATTCCTCAGATTGCAATCGTCTAAGGGGTGGTGGTCCAATGATAAGATCCTCGCGTTCATTCTAGTGGTGTTCATGCGCCCAGGGATATTTACACACCTGTTAGAGCCAGACTAATGAATGGTGCGAGAGATGCCAGTTCGAGTCTGACCTTCTCCAACATCGACATCGTTTTGCATTTTGCCGCGTCATTGGCGTGGGTAGACGAGACCCGCTACGGCCTGTCCCCATATCAGACTGCCCCTTCCGAAACCGGGCGAACTCGGGGGAGGAACAATGTAGATAGGTGCTTCTACGGAGCACGTCGAACCTGCACCTACCACGCTATCAAAAGCTCGACGTCACTCGAGGAGCGTCTGGAAGGAGACAGGCTACGGCTGCTAACTACTTTCTCACACAAGGCTCGTTCCAACGAGACATACTCCCGCACAGCACATTTATGGCCTCGGATAACACACTATCAGCGCTACAAGAACAGTCTTCCGGAGGACGTAATCGAAGAAGAAAATACTCGAATGCACAAGTCATGTGTTATTTCTTTACTATTGTAACATCTCTTCTCAGTGCTGCTTCATTGTCTTGGGCTTCCGACCACGTCTAGAGAGCTAGCATGGCCAGAGCAGCGGCACCAAGCATTGGTGCAGCAGTCTTCATCGCAGCACCATTTCCGGAGCTGGTCGTCGAAGACTCGGTAGCCTGCGCATTGCCAGCACCGCTGGAGCTACTCTCAGATCCCATACTTGTCGTCTCCATGTCTCCATTGGCCATCGATGTCTCCTCGGCAGACGACGACGTCACATCAGTTGTTCCCGTCGATTCCGAATCCACGGCACCACCAGATTCTTCCGCCGCGAGCGAGCTTACAATGGAGGTGTAGCCTGCCATGGAGAACGCCACCACAGTCGTTCCGATCCTGCAGCCTTGTACGCCGCCTGGGCTGTAGTCCAAGTACGATGAGCCGGGGCAGCAATACAAGGTGCCATCGCCATTGTTGCCTTGGGTTGAGCTCCAACCATCAGGGCACGAGCCGCCGGTGCCGACGCCCTGACTTCCATTAGTGGGGCGACGGAGTGACGAATGATGTTAAGCTTACACTGGAAATGATATTGCCGCTTGAATCGTCTTGTGGGAGTGCCATAGCGAGAGCTGACAGGCCCAAGAGGAAAGTGTTGCGAAGAGACATGATTGAAGACTTGTAGGTGGACGGGTCGATGATGATGTCGCCGCAATAACTCTGTTGTTGTCGATTTGCTTTCTCTGTGACTGAGCAAACAGGCCGGAATACGACCAACAGTGCTACGGTTATATATTCTTTGAGATCGAAGCTCGGATGCTCTTTTACGGCTCTGCCATGACTTCCCCTTCTCTCTCCGCAAATGAGTCTGGTCATGATCACCATGCTCCTCAAATCCCACACATCCTTCTCCGCTCAGGAACGTCCTGTCCCCAAAGCTTTTGCTGGGTCATGACATACAAACAGAGGTAGGTACTACCAAAAAGAGTTAGTGATCTGCGAGTTCTGAACTTTCGTCGTAAGGCCACCCAAGCCATGCACAGTCTTGGCACCGCAGCTTGCCGTCACTGGCGCAGATAAATGTGGCAAGCGACACAGTTGATTCATATCGGCCTCAAGCACAACCAGCGAAGCAGTCTATCATTTCTTCTTTGTGCGTGCTTACGCCGTTTGCCGGTCCTTCACTTGCCGCCTTTCTGGTTGCTGCCGCTTGTGCAATTGAACGCTGCCTACTCGCGGACAGCAAAGCGGAATGTCTGTAGACTTCCGCTTCATGGTTTCTTCGCGACGTCGATTCCAGACCTGCCCGACCTCTCGAGACAAAGTGTCTTAGCTCTGCTGCGTAGGGCAGAGATGATACGAAGATCGAAGGAGCACTGAAGTGTGTTGGTTCTAGTCTCTATCGTACGTTTCCCTGGTAGGCTGTGCCTGGTCGTCCGGACCTATAACTGCAGATCAACGGATTGCCTTTTCCGTGCAGCCGAATCCTGCCTCACACTGCTGCTAGACTCTTCCAATTTGTCGTAGCTCGTGCCCCAACCTGCGCCACCACATAACTTCAATCATCATCGTTCATGCCATGAGTTGCACAGTCACTTTGCCCCTTACCGGCCATCCCCCCAAGATATCGGTCCCTCTACTATGCAAGCTGTCTTTGCCGTTCAAAGATCTTCTGCAAAATCTCCATCCATCTCCTCGGCCGATCTCCTAGCTCCCTTCCCGGACTCTTGAAGACCTTGCCCATCACCTCTCTCACCTTTCCCCTCAAGATCTTCAACACAATCAAGGTTCTCCAATCCTTCACCTTGAAACGTAGCCGGTTTCCATCGACAATGATGACACCTGCAAACATTTCGAATCTCGTTTCTCCGGCCATCAGCACAAGAGGGATCTCTGCAGCAGGGGTCGTTTCTTGCGCGTTTGTGAAGCGCGAAGACGATTGCATGATGCTGTAGAAGGACAAATAGGTAATATGAGGAGGCAATGAGCTCTTGTTGACGGATGTGGGATGCAAGCCCAGGGACTGGTTGTTCGCAATGTTGCGCCAGCCCTTTCCATCCTGCTTGATGATCTTGGGGTAGAAACTCCAAGCCACCACAGAGGATACCATGGTGTCGTTATCATCCGAATGAGTGTATTGCGCATGCAGTGAGATGAACTTGCGCTTTCGACTGTGGTAGCGCAAGCGAGCAAGGGCCTGTTTGTCCTCGGGAGCAAGGTGAACGACGCCTGAGTCCGCAAGCGAGCTGAGGAGCTGAGCCTTCAGATCTTCAATATTCCCCAGGTTTTGTGGGCTGAGGAAGTTCTTGTTGCAGAACTGATATTCGGGCATGCCAGCTGTGGTGCATACTTTACGCCAGGTGCAGTAGGCGTTGTAGACCGTGAGAAGATCCGAGTCGCCTCGCTTGAAGCCGAGACGTACGGTATCAGCTTGTCGTTTGGCGTGCATTGGCGACAAGAAAGGCGATTTCGATGACAATGTGGCAGCTGCTGTCAAAGCGAAATCGAGGCATCCAAAGGTGCTGCCGAGCAGAATCAGTTTACCAAGTTGAGCGTCCAGAGGCAGCTTAGCAAGCTGAGTGCCTAAGGAGGTAAGCTCTTCATTCGCAGTCAACGCGCCGACCTCAATGAGAGCATCGATGGCTCGCCGAACATTCTTTCCTGCAGGTGGGTCAAGAGCTTGTGCAAGTGCTTCTTCGACTTTACCCAGCTTGCAGATTTTGACGCGCATTACCAGATCTTGGAGCGACAGACGCAACATCTCCGGAGTCTGCTGTTCGACCATCATCTTCTCAAAGCGATGCTTGGTGAAAAGGTGGAAGCAAAGACCTTCTTGCACTCGCCCAGCACGACCACGGCGTTGCTTTGCATTGGCTCTTGCGATGAAGCTCTGTATGAGACGGGACATTTGTCGACGCTCATCGAAACGCATCTCTTTGTGTTTGCCAGTATCGATCACGCACGTCACATCGGGGATCGTAATACCAGTCTCAGCGATGTTGGTTGCGAGAACAATTTTTCGTATACCCTCTGGTGGTACCTCGAACGCAGCCTGCTGGTCCTCGCTGGAGAACGTTGAATGCAGAGGGAAGATTTGCCAGCCCTTCATGAATTTGGGATGTCCCCCAAGCATGTCGTTGAGCTGGCGAATTTCTGCAATTCCAGGTAGAAATATCAGGATAGCTTTACTGAAGCTCCTGTATTTTTCCAGATGTGCAATCTTGTCGACCAGCTTGACAATTAGGCTGTAATCTATGCGATACTCGTCGTAGGAAGCGAGTGTCTGCCGCGTCTTCTTGCTGTAGCCTTCCAACTGCTGTGGATCGTCACTTCTGTCCTCATCGGTCTTGTCGGCTGTTTCTTCGTCTACCGCGTTCTCGGTTGCGTCTTCGTTGGTATGTCCTGTAAGCTCAATGGCATCCTCAAGAAATTGTGCCTCAACTGGGAACGTTCTTCCAGGCACTTGTATGATGGGTGCCCCACTCAAGTACGATGAGAACTTCTGCGCATCGACCGTGGCACTCATGAGCACCACTTTGAGATCTGGTCGCTGCCTCATAAGCTGTTTGAGCACAATGAGCAAGAAATCAGTATCGATGCTGCGCTCATGAACTTCGTCGACAACCAAATGGGTGACATCGTTGATGCCGTCCACATTCTCGAGCATGCGAAGTACTATGCCAACAGTCGCATAGACAAGTCTGGTCTGGGCGTTTGTTTGTGATTCCAATCGGATAGCATAACCGACTAATGATCGAGGCGTCCCGACATCGCCTTTCTTGTCGCCCATTTCCTCAGAGACACGTTGCGCCAGCGAGATGGCTGATATTCGACGTGGCTCAGTACAATAAATTTTGCACGGTCTCCCATGCGACAACTCATTCTCAAGGATGAAAGCGGGGAGCTGAGTTGACTTTCCGCAACCAGTTTCTCCACATAGAATGGTGACTTGATGTTTTTTGATGGTGTCTAGGGCTGCTTGCCGATAATGGAACATGGGCAAGTTCATGCGAGAGGCCAACATCTGCTGATACTTCGCCGTTCCTGTCCTCTGCAGCCACATGTTCTGCAGTTCCTCAGAATACTCGGGGGTCGCGTGTTGACGTCCATCACTTCGTGAAACTGGAGTATTAGCACCGCTGGTTCCGTCCAGTCGTCGCCGGCTGCTGGCATTGAACACGACTTCATCATCGCTGTCTTCGTCCGTGTTGCGGTGTTGTTCAATCAGTTGTCGAACCTCTCGAACTACCGAGCCATCTTCAGCAAGAATGTGCTCCTGTTTAGCTTTCGAAAATTCGTCCCAAAGGTTGCGGTAAGCTGGCGGAAGTCGGAGATGGGCCTTCTCTTCCTTTGGCGAGCCAGAAAATAGGACGAACAGGGCTGCAGTCGCGACATATGCTTCGCTCTGAGCAACGTCCGGCGTGGCCACGGCGGTCATGGTGAAGACTGTGCTTCCTGCTTTCGTGCTTGCCGAGATGGACGACAAGTATTTCGGATACATATCCTCTGCATCTTGCTGTTTCGACCATTGTATCGTGACCGCGTGTCGGCTCATGTACGTCGTAGGCGAGACCAGTTTGTAGCTGAGTTTGCATCGGCCGTCTCGTGCTTTGCAGGCCTCTTCCAACACTCGCTTCGGATTTATTCCGGTGATTTTCCCAAAGTCCCGTAAACTGACATTGACAACTTGATCGCCAGACGGGGATGTGCCATTGATTTCAGTGACTCCAGGCAAAGCATCGAACATGCCACTGAGAATGTCTCCGTCTTCAGCTTCGGTCTCACGCAGAAGCTCCTGCCCAAGCCTCTCGGCGTCATCGTTGACGCGCCCCGTCTCCGAGACCGGTGTCGCGGATCGTTGCGATGTTGCTGTTCCGTCATCTCGCAACTGAAGTCTCTTGCGTTCAGCTGTCTCACGAGCAAGCTCAATTTTCTGTCCTGCCCAATGGGCGTCGGCTTCTCGCTTGTCGAAAAGAACGTCTGCCTCGATTCGCTGCAATTTCTCCTCGAGCTTGCGCTGGGATGCACCTTTTCTACGCTGGACGGAAGTGGCCGAGGGCTTGCCCTTGCGAGCTTTCGGATTGTCGGACTGAGGATTGAGAGTATACAGTTTTGCTTTCGTTCTGAGGTAGACTGACAATAGCTCATCCGGCTCGAGATCACTATCCATATCGCTGACTTCGACCTCGGGAACATTCGCATCGACTTCTTTCGATATATCATTTGCAGGCATCGATTGCTCCTTGTTGGGGGAAGATTTGCCATTGGTCTCGGCCTGGTCAGGTTCATTCTCAGCTTCTTCCGCGGCCAGAGCGGTCACTCTCGGCTTCTGGTATGTATAGTCGTAGTCTGGTAGTTCTCCTGGAAGGCAGTGAAGTGCAAGCCATTCTAGGCATTCTTCGAGACCCCACAACGTACCTGATGAGGGCTCTGCAGGTGGATTTGCTATGATCCACTGGAGAACCTCGTCGACTCGAGCAGGAGGAAGATCGAGATCAAATAGAGACTGACGTAACGACCATACCTTTGCTACCAACTCGTCATCTGGCGGTAGACTCGACCGCTTGTGCGACGATGTGTCATTCTTCATGTCAGATACCATGAGGTCCAGGATCTGTTGCAGGACTTCCTCGGGCAACCATGCCTTGACCCCCAAGTAGTCTGATTGACCCCGCAGTACACGTTTGTCGGTCTGTAGACGTGCCACCTGCCGGGCTGTCTCCTTCTTGACCTTTGAAGCATGCTTTTCCACGAACTGTTGCAATTCTGATGCTTCGAGCTGTGCCTCGAGTTCTTCGGGACTCAGCTCATGCAGCTCTCGCGTAGCATCCGGCGGAGGTGCTGGATGTGCGTGCTCTACCGTTGCTCCTGCACCGACTTTCTGTGCAGAAGGAGTGGCAATTCCAGACGGGACCGCGCTGCTCGCTTCAGATGCTTCATCAGATTTTGGCTTGGAGGCGACAGAGGTTGTGGCAAAGCCTCTTGCAGGGTTTGCCGCGGGCTTCTTTTTCTTCTTGTTCCCCGCCGCCATCGTGTCATTGGATGTCGAAAGAGTTCAGAAGTAATGCG
>JAASLG010000864.1:0-12198 GCA_013365235.1 Cercospora sesami
GCTCTGGAGGCCGCCGAAAGGTCGCTGCGCGTGTGCGAAACATCCAAGAGCATCATCGTGAGTGTGCATGACTACCCTCACAGGAAAATATTTGGAGCAGGCGCTGACTGGATTTCTGGCAGTAAACGCTGAAGAACAAGATACTCTCAATGGAACCCCGGCAGCGAATGAGAATGGCATCGAAGCCCATGTTACCGATGCTCAATCGCCTCTTATGGGGAACACTGCAGCTGGCTCGAATAGCAGTGAAACTAGCTCCCAGAAAGTGGAATATTCTGCTGAGCAGGCCTTCGAATGGACACCAGTGATGCTGCGACCGATCTCGGCAGCTTTGATGGCAGGCTACTGTCTTGCTCTACTTCTGGGACTGGAGCTATTCAATGAGCTACCCTCGACTCGGCATGGTATCTCATTGGAGAACAGGACTGCTGTTCGAGCCGCCACTTATCTCCCGACAGTCCTAGTAGTGCTGTTTGGTATCTTCTGGAAGCGCCTTGTTTTCGATCTAAAACTTATCATGCCATGGTCGTGTCTGAGCCAATGTTGGGCACTTGGAAAGGACAGCCTAGAGCTGAATTATCTTGATGACCTGGAACTGGCTCTCATATGGCCCTCTGCCAAAAGGCGGCACTGGGCGCTCCTGCTCGGTCTCTTGGGTGGTCTCATTTCTGGCGGCCTAGTACCCTTGACCACTGCATTGACCTTTGTCGACCTTAACGGGAAAGTGTTGCACGAAGTCCAGATTACGAACAATGTCTTCAATTTTGACAACACGTTGGTAGACTCCAACTCGTCGCTGGATCTACTACGAAGCTCGCTGGGCAACACACCGTGGGCTGGAGCTGCGAATGTTCTGCAGTCCGATGGCAGTTCGCCTGCTTGGACGACCGATTCCTTTGTTTTTGCCCCATTTAATGCTGTCCAAGAAGACAATGATAACCGCACCATCACCGCGAATACCACGGCAATAACTGCAGAACTTCTATGCGATCGTTTGGACACCAACACCACTGTGGACGTCGCCAGCTTGAGGTATTCGGTAACGCCGTATCTTTCCTACCGCATTGAAGCTCACACCCGGGTCAACATCAATCTCACTGGCACTGACGACGCTGCTGGCTGGGGCGTACAGACTATCATCAAAGATCCCGATGCCATTGTCGACCCTGCGGTGGCCTGGCTGAACACGTCATCGCATTCGCAACAGAACAATTTCTCCCGCATACAGTTAACCATACTGCAGCCTGTCCAGAATCCAGGGCTATTTTGGAACGGCTCATCGCAAGGAGACAATTCGAGCGATCCCACTGCCGAGTCAACGGTGGTATACAACACGCGAGTACTTGTACCACTGCGGACCTATCGAGCCATGAGTCTGTCCTGCAATCCAGTATTCTACAGCTACTCAGCCCGTGTTGCAGTTAATGCTAGCACCAACATCATACGCAGTTTCAACTTGGACAATGCAACAAAGTCTACCATTGACCTCAAGCTTCCGTCAAGCTACATTATCGGGTACTTGAACAATCCTCTACATCCAGACACCATTTTAGGCACGGCATACACGAGGTTGCAATCCAATTATTTGGATGTTGTCCAACTCGGTGGCGGTCGAAACTCGATGCCATATTTCTACACCTCTTACAGTGGTTCTGACCCCTTCGGAACACAATTACTGGAACTCAACACAACAGCGACAGATGGCTACTTCGAGAATCCGGCGCTCCTCCAGGCCGATGCCTCACGATTGTTCGCAACTACGATGACCCAGCTCATAAAATCTTCGGCTGTCGCCAACGGCACGGAATCAACCTCTGGGCAGTCTGAGACGGCGCTTCATCTGCTGAAAGTTCAGCAACCTATACTCAGAGCCTTAGAAGCATGTCTGCTGCTCCTGGGCATTTTCGTGATCTGCTGTGCCTGGCCTCTACGACCACGGACTTGTTTGAGCGAAGACCCGGGTTCCTTCGACTTCATTGCGAGATGTGTCGCTTTAAATCCGAGCCTGGCTGCAGCGTTCACAATCGAAAAAGAAAGCATCGTTGAGCTCCGCCGGGAATCCCATTTCCGTCTCAGGCAAGAGCCTGGTCCCGTCATGCATATTGACATCGCGCCGGTGCATTTGCCACGTCCAGCACATACCGACGAAAGCAGACAAATTTATAAGCCATTCCAATTGCGACTCACAGCTAGGTCAATGCTTTTACTGCTACTCGCCTTGTACATCATTGCGCTAGGTGTGCTCTATCAGTGCGGCAACGGATCAGGTTTTCCAGCAGGCTCAAGGGAGCGCCAAATCGCTTGGTCATTCGTTCCAACGACTGCACTGGTGCTCATTGGATATGCGGTCTCAGGAACCGTATCTGCAACACAAGAAATTGCGCCAATGGCAATGCTGCGACGCGACAAGATTAGTGGAAGGCGTGTCATGAGATTCAGTCCACGCAATCGATCGGAACTCACATTACCATACCATGCCTTGGCTAAGATGGCGTATCTCCCAGTGTTCCTTACTGCAGTCGTCGCTCTGACTTACCCGGTTGTCAAAATTCTGGCTGCCGACCTTTACGAGAGTTTTGAGAAGCCACAAGTACGAAACTGTATAGCACAGACGGCTCCTGCAGTCTTTGATTTCGCTCAACTTGCTCAGATTGACGGGGGCACTGAAGCAAGGCTCAGAAATACTGCCGCCATTCGCACTGACTGGGTGCAAATACCGAACCTTGGCGTTCAGAGTCAGCCCAACGTGGTGCGGAACCTAATCTTTCAGAATGTCAGCATTCCAAACGACGAGAGCGATAATGGTCGGACCGCGACGGCACAGCTGACAGCCTTGTCGGTCGACATGAGCTGCGATGTTTTCGCTGATGATGCCTTCACCACGAGTGTTACCGCCCTACAAGAAGACTCACAAGCGGACCAAGAAGGTGACCGTCCTGCTGCTAGCTGGGGCTTCAGTATCACCTGCAGAACGGACGAATGCAAACGCAAAGTGCAAGATACCACAACGGGATATTCAACACAAACCGAACGGATGAACAAAACAGTGCTCGCACAGCGTGTTTCGAATTGGAATGTTACCTACCGCAATCCGTACACGCAGAACAATCGCAGGTTCTACGGCTTCGCAGCGAACATGTTCGGTTCACCAGAGGTTCAGATCTTGATAACTGATTTTGGATCCATCATCGGTCCAATTGATAATGTCTCATACGTCCCTGATGACGGATCAACCGTAGAGGCTTCATCGGACATGTTCAATGTGTCTTTGCCAACAACTCGAGCAGTCGGCTGCACTCCTGTCTTGCAAAATGTTCAGGTACTAGCGAACCTCGAAAGACGACTACAGCCAGGTCTGAATGGCGAAGTCACGAGCCTTCCATGGGCTGTGACTGACTTTGACCCCTCATCGGTTCGCGTCACGAACGTTGTCAACGTCACAGATCCCCTCTTCTGGCGAAAGATGATGCCCAAGGGCTCTAGTTGGGGCCATTCACCTTTCCTCAACCTCGACTGGTCGCCAGTTGACGGCAACTTCACGAATGAGTCTACACTTAATAGTGATGACATTCGTCCTTCAGGCGGCATTGCCAGCAATTTTTTCGAGCTCTTGACAGCTTATACGCAGAGCAAAGGCATGGAGTCCACTGCTTTGCTGGATGTCGACCAGCTTGCTGCTGCTACGATTGCAGTGTATGGACTCTACAACGCCGAATTACTCTCTCACTTTCGTGTGGCAATGCCACTATCGAACGACACAGCTGTCACCGACACTCCAGCGCGACTCGACACTTTGCAGGAATTTGTGAGGCCAAACCCACGCACAACTTTTGCCGTGATTGGTATGCTTTCGATCATTTGGCTTTTGTTGGCCGTCATGCTTTTCATGACACCAAGCGAAAGCGGCTTGCTACACAAGCCTGGTATGATCAGTACCCAAATCTCGTTGTTTGCGGGAAGTAAAATCGTTGAGCGTTTACGCGGCGAAGACCCAGATGCGGTGTGGGATGAGAGATTCGGCCTCGGATGGTGGAGGATGGGACACCCGAGAGGCGAAGACAGTGATCGTGTGAGATGGGGCATTGATATTGGGACGCTGGATGATACATTGCAGAAATCTGGCGGGCGGGAGCAGAAGAAGAAACAACGACTTCGAACCTTCACCGCAAATCCATTCTGGAAGCGTAGACATGGTACTGCTGAGGTTCGCGAAACGGATGAGGCTAAGGGAGATTCGACGAAGTCCAGAGCTGCTATCTCCTTCAGGCCAATATGAGTGCTGACACTTCAGCACCGCCTTAGATTCTTCCTTCGTCGGTTTTGCAGTGATTCACGACGTCCCCAACGTTTTCATTGCCTAGCACCGCTGGTTGCCCGAGCCCAACGCCGGGCAATTTCGTGCTGCCTCCAAGATCTTGCGCTTCTACCGAAGTTCAGACGCCCAATGATGCCTTCTTGACATGATGGCCACTGTTGGGAAGATGTGGCTCTAGCCGACAAACTCCACTCTACATTGCCATTGACGACAGCAAAGAAAAATCCTCACTTAAATCCGACACGCAACATGGCCGTCTGTCTCCTATCTCCGGACAACATTGTAAGTCAGTCAAATGCCCAGTCTCTAAAGGCTTTGGAAAAGTACATATATAACACAGTCACCGTTCTCTTCAACCGCAAGAGCATCAATCTCCAAAGTTGGAAAATATTTGAAGATGAATTCGTTGTCACCTCAAGGAGCTACAAATCCGAATACCAAATTCAGACCTTTTCGACTACAGCTTTCGAATGGAGCATATACCTCCGGTATCGCATATATTCCTTCCCTCTTAGCGAACGAGAAAACAGAGCTAGGGACACCGCTCCTTATCGGCATCCATGGTGCAACCTCTTCGGCATACAATCACGATGTATCGAATAATTGCACGGCCTCGGTTCATTCAGATCTGTTCGGCGTGCCATTTGTCGCTATCAACAGGCCTAATTACTTGGATTCGAGTGGTTGGCTTGTGGATAGGAACTCGACTGACCCGTATACTCCTCAATGGAAAATCACACCTGGCCGCACTTACTTCGAAGAGGAAGCACGTTGGTTTCACGAGTTGATTTTTCCGGCAATTTGGAAAGAATTTGGTATTTCGAATGGTTGCACATCGATCGTTACGACATCTCATTCGATTGGAGTTGTCCCTTCGGTTATTGCGGCGGGGATGTACGCGGAGCAAGATCCTGAGGAAAGAGAATATGTTTGGGCCGGAACGATTCTTTCTGGGCTTGCTCCGGAAAGTACGATGGAAAGTCAGAAGCTTTTCACTATGACTGGCGATGGTGGTCAATATGACCTGGGCCATCTGTCGAAATCATTGGACCTCGAAGTGCACGCTCAGCCAATGCCTCCTGCAGGCAAAACAAAACTGATGCTCTCGGAAAATTGCTGTGCTCCTGGTCGTGGGGAGCTGGTCTGGAAACAAACTACACCTCTGATCAAAGATGAAGGCATCGAGTTGTACGGATGGTGGCAAGAGAATTGTCTTGCATTCCAAGCTCGAGTTCGAATGCCTGTCCTTTGTGCTTTGGGGTCTGCAGACGTACTGTTCCAGGGTACACGTCGAAATGTTGAGAAATTTGGAGCAGGATTTGTCAATGCTGCGAGTGTGGAGAATGCATTGGTATATGGAGCACCTCACGCGATTGAGCTGAGTTATGTGGGAAATGCGTGGTATAGAAAATGTTTTGCTTGGGCGCAGGAAAAAGCCATTGGACTTGAGATGGAGTCGTTCGATGTTCCATGCTATGACTAAGCCGAAATGGGAAGTTCTGTCAGATGGATGATCGCGTTCAGTGGACCGATCGCAACAATGACGAGCCCTTCCTGAGCTACGAGAACTACAGTTTCCCAAATGGGACAGCCGCCAATTGGGCGAAGATCGATGTTCTGCTAGCTCCGAGACCAATTCTCAGAACGACTTTGGATCATGAGCTTCTCTTTGAAAAACCTCATGCCCCGGTATATCCGTCCGGATGAAGTGCGGACATCTGATAAGATTTTGCAGACTAAGGGCCAGCACATGCCACTAACGGCAAAATATGAACAGCACTGTACTGTGCTGCACTATAGGCCAGCACTCACCGTCTTCAGACTGCATCGATGCTCACGAGATCCGATGCCAGCATTAGCAACGGACGGGCTAGCTGGAGAAATAGTCTAGACCAAAATTTGTTCAACCAGAATGGCCAACGCTAATGGCGAATTGTCGTGTATAAAAGATGAATATGGATCACACGATGATGCTTCTCACTTCACTTCAAAATCTCAATAAGCCAACCACCATTCTCGAAGAACAATCCCCTCAAGATGCAATTTTTCTCAACTCTCCTTACTATTGCTACGGCAGTCGGTCTCGTCACTGCTGCACCGCAAGCTGGAACTACTTCCGTAAGCCCAAACCAACTATTCCCAATGTGCTTCGAGTTGTACTTCATGATCACAATTACTTACGAAGAATACTGCTGTAGGACCCGCGATGCAAAGATAATACTTGCCCTTGCAAATGTATCGGAGACAAATGGGGATCCTTGGCGTGTCCTGATCCGAAGACTGCTGGACCTCTGTGCTTGCCGCCGTAAAGGATCGAGTCGGGTAGGAAGGGGAACATATCGGGGCCGGGGGAAGGAAGAGCAGTTGGTTTGGCATGTGAGGAGGGAGTCAGGAAGGTAGAAAATTGCATTCAAGGTGATTCTGTTACACGAAGTGTGGTAAGACACGATTCGCTGGCTGCCTTATCGATGGCCTACGGTAGAAAGTAAATTTTGCGTGCGATTGATGGAGGGCGATCGATCATGGAGCTAAGTACAAAGAAATCTTAAAGTCATTGTGCTGCCATGACCGCGAATTAGCGAAGTATTCACGAATCGTGTTCGAATGATCCACAACAATTTAGCTGAGCACTCTACATTGTTTGAAGCGAAGATGGGCAAGTCGAACTTCGGGCAAGGATGACTTCCCGCTAGTTTCTATACTATACATCAATGCAGTTCTGGCTAGACCTAGAACATATGTTCAGTAATCAGCTTCCCTTCACAAAGTCCTCATCACCTGGTCCATTGGCTCGGTGCAAGTGCGGTTGGCCATCAGATAAGATCGTCAAAGTCAGGTTTTGAGATGGTACATCAACGGCGCGTACGGAGATGCCGATGGTGAATCATGCTGCGCTGTTGACTTTCACCGTCTGTGGATGCTCAGGAGTTGGTGTCTCTACCAGATTCTGAACATGGGCTGGAAAAATTGTTGAATATGGTCTAAGACACAGGCGAGCGTCCGATGATTTAAGTGTGTCTTTATATCACAGTTAATTTATAATTTCTCATTTTGCTTCTTTGTACCTCCTCACTCAAGACCTGTCAACAAACTTTCCAAATCTACAGAATCTTCCTCCGTTGAAGGAAAAGAGAAACCAAAAACATGAAACTCATTCGCACCCTCCTATCCATCGCCGTGACCATCGGTCTCGCCACTGCCATACCACAAGCCGGCAATACCGACGTGAGTAATTTCTCTTCAATTGTGCCCTGTCGCTGTTACTTTTACTGGGTTCATGGAACACTCGTTGTCGTTGTATTGTAGTGTTGTTGACAGACGGCAATGCAGGACCCTCGATGTACGTCCAATACATGTCCTTGTGCATGCGTTAGGGACCAATGGTATGCTCTCAACTGCCCACCGACTCCGTGTTTGTAGCATAGGAAGCAGGAAGGTTTGAGCACAATTTTGGTGAAGGTGTCGAAATTTTGTGCTAGGTGTGAATGATAGTGGGGTTGTGGAGGTGAATGTGAGGGTGCGGGAAAAGTGTTGTCGTTTCATGGGCACAGTGGGCGTGGTTACTGTGTGGTGGGGATCTTGAGTGGTAGAGGCGATGGAGTAAAGATGGAGCGAGTCCTTTTACCAGCGTCGAGCGCACGGAACGCAAGTCATATGTGATGCTCTTCGATTGCCTTGTGAGACCAGCGCATGCGCGCATTACTGTTGGATTCTGTATGCTTTATCTGTATCGGGAATGAGTCGCACGGACGCCTTGCGAGGACTATTGTAAGATGGTAGCAAAGGGCTGCGGTCAATGCAGCCCGAGATTTTCCAATCCTATGCATTTTACTGGAATAACAGCTGTGTAGTAGACTTACACAATCAATGTGTCTGGCACACTCTCATTCAATCAATACATAACTCCGCCCAATGAATGCAGATCTATCCATTAACACCTCGCTAATCAATCATGTCTCATGGCTGTTGTCAATTCATCTGGTCTGGTGTACTCGCCATGCCGGCGCCGACACCTCTCAGCAAAACGATAGTGTCTCCAGTCTTGACTTTCTGTCCCAGTTTGTCACCGAAATCCAAAAGCGAGCCGCCCTCGACGTGGAACACGCGTAGCTTATCCTCCTCGCGAGGGGAGAGGTTGTTCACATTCGACACGGACAGACTCTTAGCTGCGAGGTCCAGGACTCTGCCAACCGAGTATTCGGTACTGTAGAAGAAGTTGCCCTTGGGGACTTTGGCCGTAACAGTATCCGAGCTTGCCTCCACGAAGATATACACGCGCTTCTCCTGTGGAATCTTCTCTTCACCTTTGGCAGTGCGTTTCAGCGAGCTGACTGCAGCAAGGTCTGCGGCAGCACTCTTCTTCGCTTTGCTTTCTGGCAGAGCGAAGTTTGCCTTCTTGCTCATGCCCCATGCTTTCAGCCTATCCAATGCAGCGACTCGCTTCTCTTTCAGCGGTGAAGGAGGGTTCACAAGGCCCAGCGGGACGAGTTTGTCACAGTTATGTTCGCTCTCGTAGCGGTGTTTCAGGCAGTACGCTCGTCGGCATTTCTCGCAGTAGATTCCGGTCGTAAGGGCGTGATTGATGGTCGTTTTGCACGTCGGCTCGCAGCACTGTCGCTTGTAGGTATCGAGGTTGACATCTTTGAGCTTATTCGGCGCCGGCGCGTTGCGGAAGGCCTCTAGGTTGCGGCGACCGAATGCACCCTTTTGGGCACAGGCATGGCCGTCTTCGGTGCGGTGGTCGAGGCAGAATGTCCTAAGTCATAAGTCAGCAGGTGATACCGTGTGTTTCGAGGTTAGGAGGTTCGCGGACTTACCCGTTACAGCTTTCGCACTTGAATGGCAGAAAGTCGAGCTGTCTGCAGTGTTCGGCCTGGCACTGGGCTCCGATGGCAAAGAAGTCTGCAGACATGGCGCGGGCTCTGGCGGCCTCGGTTACTATGAATGGTTCGTCGGCGTCGAACTTGCGTACCTTTCGCGTCTTGTTAATGTTTCCGGCGTTCATCGTGGCGGGGCTCGGCCGGCGGGGCCCGTCTTATACTTCTATCTCGCTTCTAGTGCAAGGCAGGAGCCGCTTGCGTATGCAATAGGCTGTCCGTACGATTGCTAAGCGAGTCGATGGCGACGAAGATTCTGGGCACTACGCGGCGAACTTCTCAGCAGTCTGGCGTTCGAAGCGGTAGTGTTCTCTGGCCTACATCTACATGCTTGCTGCCCTGCCCTATATACCCGCCAGGACAATGTCTGGGCATGCAGTGCATCGTGAAAGGAGATCACAAAGGAAAGAGAATCTGAATGAGATTCATCGCCAAATGAAGTTACATTTCGAGTCCTTACAATGCTGATGAACAAAGCTGCATTGTGCACTCACTTGTTCGGGCGAAGAGCGCGCACGGACTCCTTGCTGGTTCACGCGGTCAGCCTCTTGCCGTACAGTCGCACTCTCTCTCAACACTTACCTTGATCTCACCAACTGCATGATCGGCCAATCTACGCATTTCCACGGCATCTGCTCGACGGATCTCTACGAGATAGACTACGCCTAGCTTGCAGACCATCCGCGCCCACGACTTTGCCAGACTTGCCGCCACTGAAGATGGTCAGACTGCCGGAGTCCGGAAGGCGATGATGGCGCTAGCTGGATTGCTATGCCTTTGATCAGTGATGGATGAGCACTTCGCCGTCTTCGCTGTCTTGCGACAGCCTTCTCTCAATTATTCTGGAGCAACACCCTCGCCTTCAGCGCATTCAGTTCCGTTCGGTAAACACTGCAAGGACAATTTTGCAACATGGTGTTGGCATGGCCCAAGAACACTTCGAACACGTATTCGCCCCTTGAAAGGACAGAGAAGGGCCAACAACCAGTCACAAGCGAAGAACCTGAGACGCGTGGCGATATTGCCTCCTGGGGCCGCGCTCTAAGCCCGTCTCGACGATCCAGAGGCTGGGAAGCCGTTCAGATTATCACCTGCATCCTTTGCATCGCTATACTCCTGGCAACTATAGGCCAGAATTTCCGACGTCCGTCGCCGCTTTCCATCAAGTACCGCAAAGAGACTCTGACATGCGGAAACACGACTGACGAGGCAAAATCGCGAGGCTGCGTCTTCGATTTGCTGGCGAACAATTGGGTGGCCCCCCAATGCCTCGACCCATTTACTGAATCCGAATATCGAAGCTGGCTTTTCAGTCCGGAACGTGCACATGGATCTTTTCCATTCTTCTATGATCCAGAGGGCAGACATCGTGTTCCGGACGAGCAAGCTCTTTCGCTCCACGCTGATGGACCGACGGAGCACGACAGGCGCGTATACACAACTCGCGAGCAACATCTGAATCATTGCATCTTCGTCTTGAAACGACTTCATCGTGCTATGCGGGGACAAGTCGTACTCAATGATGAACATGGGGCATACGCGCATACCGAACATTGTGCGACGCAACTCTATCTCGATAACGTGAGCATATTGGACAAGCTTGTGGAGGAATGCTACATTGGGTATGCGAATTGTACGATAGACGTCCCAATTTGAGCCATGGACTTTCCCCGCGCCGATTGTCTGCTGCACTCTTCGGATGACAACTAATTTCGTTCTCGGGGCTCAGATCCAGCTCTTAATTTGACAGCTGGCGTGGCCGCTCCCGACCCGCACTGCTTGCCAGCGACGCCAAATAACGCGAGTCCGCCAGTTGAGGAAATTTGACTTAGATCACAATCGACGAGATTTTAATGTTCTATACACTTCAACTGCACACAAGTAGCTAACCGCTCATCCGAACCTCTCGGAGCAAATGCCACGATCTCCACGAAGCACCGATCCCTGCTGCACAAGCCACCGCCATGGCCCATCTCAGCTGGTCGTTGCCTGCAACATCTAGATATTTCGCCACCATGAAGGCAAATCCACAAAGCCCAGCGGCGAGTATTTGCGGCGCGGAAAGTGCTGCATTGTGCAAGCTCGTCAAAGTTCCTGCATCATGGGACTCTGTGACTGTTCTCCCAATCAGAGCGTATGGTATCCAGGTCGACAATGCTCGCGGGATGCCAACCAGCGCGAAGATCCAGACACCCTGTGTCTCAGTCACTGCGAACAGACTGACTCCCATTGCCAATGCAAACAGGATATGGCCTCCAGCCCAGAGGATGACAAGCGTAGTTAGAGATCCTATTCTGCCACCGAAGGTGCTGCGTTTAGACGATGTGCTCGCCCAGTGCGACGTGGCTGTCATGATTACAGCGGTTGCAAACATGACAATCGTGTGAGGTACCGAGTCGGCAGCTGCATGTTCTGCTTCATTTACTGGCTGTGAAAGTCCGTAAGCACGGCCGACTTTGTAAAGGCCGGCCAAGTAGCTATGCGCAAGTCAGCAAAGAGAGAAAAGAGGAAACGAGTGTGAGCTAAGGCGTACCCTGTCTGATAGTACAATGCAGGAAACCATCCCAACCAAGAGAAAAATTGGACCTGCAGCGTGAGCTGAATGCTTCTCGGCAACGACCTCAAGCAATTCACATTCCTCTTGACAGCATGGTTCAGAGAAGCCTCATACCGCGGCCAGCTCGCAGCCCCACCAATCTTCTTCCTCGGACTCCGGAAAGGACAGACCATCGTGATCGCGGAACACAACAGCAGAATCAAAGACACCACCAGCGTCAAATTTTGGAACTGCCAGATCGCAGACCACGCTCCTGGACGATTCCCAAATTGAACAGAAGCCAGGAAATACCCACTGACTGTCCCAAAAGCCACCAAAACACCCTGGCAAGCCGCGAACCGTGCCTGCGCTTCTTTGGAACAAATCTCATGCAATAAAGTCCTTATTCCTCCTTGCAACGGTTGCACGGAAATACTCAAAGCCCAGACCCAGATTGTAGCGTTGAGGAT
>JAASLG010000866.1:0-10485 GCA_013365235.1 Cercospora sesami
GCCCTCTACACTGCTTAATGCCATGGCACCGCTGGCATTCGTGCAGGCAAGCCGGCCACTTCGCTATGAGTGACATGTACACAGCAGATGTGATGCGAGGGTTATGATAGATCCACAAGGGAGGAGGTGTACGGAGGAGTCAATGGGAGCATAGACAGGCAAAGACAAGATGATGCATTTGTACGGCGTGGCAGAATAGGTTCCCACGAACGTCATCTGCAACTTCCATTTGCAACCATAGATACCAATTGACGTTGATACATTCTTGGGATCCGGGTCCGCCACGCGTGCGGCGAGCATAAGCTTCGAAACGAAGAAGCCATCTGGCGACACAAGGTAATCAAGGAGACATCTCAACCTTCGTTTGCTCGCACAACTGGCTTCATTCCCACGAGCGTACCCCACGGCTTAGCATAGGATGATGCAGATACTATCTCAGTCTACTCTTGTACATTTTGATCGGAACAATGATATGGTCTCGGGAAAGACCTTCCAGCCAATTCTTGGATGGCTTCGCTGCGGCATACGCCTACAGTAGCCTGGTGTGCTGAAAGACCAATGGCTCGAGATGTCAAAGTCTGACAATGACAAGAAGGGTGAGAATCGAAGTGGCATCAACAAATCGCGCAGATTACAAGCTGAAGTCGGGTATTGACTCTCCGATATTGTTGCACCATTGAACTTTAGGAAGCGTGCTGCTACCTCTCTTTGTGTGTTCTTTTATCCTTACAGGATCTTTGTTGCAACACTGCTACTACAGTAGCCTGAAACCTACGTCGTGGCGCACGGAGCGCTCGGCAGATGCAAAGCGCTACAGAGGGCTGTTTTGACGTGGCTCCCGATGGCTCCTGAGTTTGGGATCCGTTCTCAAATTGCATTCGATAGCTCACGGTCAGGGGCCGAAGCAACCGCCGCTTGTGGAATCTGCTGAAGCGTCAACTGACAGATTCTAGTCCGCTCGTACCGAGCTCGTACGGGAGGCCTGGGTTCTGGCAAAACCGGCACTACGATACTGTGGCTCCAATGCAGCGTATATCAACTGCTTGATACCGACAACATAACTCTTTTCCTCACTTTCCTTATTCCAGACGGTAGGAGGTATCTCAACTGCCGCTTGCTGCACAGGCTTCCAAAAGCCCTTTGACGACAGGCAAGGCCATCAACATGTCGGACTCACTAAGGTACAAGACACTACTATGGGCGGGAGTCGCTGCACTTCTGGTCTATATTGCGCAGTTCCTCATCACGGGATATCGGTACCGGCGCAGTAGACGGCAGCTCGTAGGTTCATGACTGCAGTTACAGAGATGCTTACTAAATGTGCCAATAGCCTGGTCCGCCACACTCATGGATCTTCGGCGATCTCAAGAATGTTCGCGATGTAGCTGCACAGCTGCCACATCGCGTTCACCCCCATAGTACGGTGAAAGAAAGTACGTTGACGTTCAGAGCAACTAACAATGCGTAGCATATCCACACGGTCTTCGAAAGGAATATGGTTTAGGCAGTTTCTTCTATCTGGACCTATGGCCTATGTCAGACCCTATTATCGCAGTTCTGGATCCTGCTATATCGCAGCAATTTACGGTTGAGTACAATGCGCTGAAGCCCAGATCACTGCCAGACTTCTTGGAGCCCCTAGCGGGGAAAGATGATATGGTGTCGGCAAATGGTGCTATCTGGAAAAAGTGGCGGAGTATTTTCAACCCCGGTAAGTGCGTTTACGATGCGACTGTAGGGCTGTGCTAATTTATAACAGGTTTCAGCACACAGCACTTAATGACTTTAGTCCCTAGCATTGTTGACGATGCTTTGGTCTATGTTGAGAAGCTTGTCGAACATGCGGAAATGAACGACTTGTTCCGCTTAGAAGAAGACACTACGTGCTTGACTATCGATGTGATCGGCAAAGTTGCGCTTGACATGAGGTTTAACACGCAACGAGGAGACAATAAATGCGTTAATGCACTACGCGACCAGGTACAGTGTCTACCGAACGAGACCTTTAATCCATTTTCAAGGTGGAGACCATATAGTATATATCGGCGGTGGAAGAACGACCGTATTATGAAACGGTACATCGGCACAGTCCTTGACGACCGCTTCGCAAACAAACGGGCTGCTGCTATCAAGGGAACAGAGCGGAAGCGCACAATTATCGATCTCGCCCTTGACAGCTATTTGGCTAGCAACCAAGGAAAAGCAACAGACGACGAGTCCCTAGCCGAATACCCTGTTATGGATGCTGAATTCCGCGAAGGAGCTATTACCCAGATCCGAATCTTTCTCTTTGCCGGACATGATACTACCTCGAGTACGATCTGCTACGCTTTTCACCTCTTAAGGCGAAATCCTTCTGTCCTACAGCGTCTGCGATGCGAGCATGAGCGCGTACTCGGGCCTATATCACAGACTGCAGAGAAGATCAAATCCGACCCGAATATTCTACACAAGCTCGAATATACTCTCTGCGTTATCAAAGAGACTCTCCGCCTATACCCCCCGGCATCGGCATCGAAAGCAGGAGAAAAAGACCTCTTCCTTACTGATCCTAGAACTGGCGAGAAATACCCTACAGAAGGCTATATGATCTGGATTGTCCAATACGGTTTAGGTCGTCATGAAGAAGTCTGGGGCAGTGACGCCGCAGAATTCAGACCAGAACGCTTTTCGTCTGAAAATTCGCATCGACTTCCAGAAGGAGCTTTCCGCGCGTTTGAAGTGGGCTATCGAAATTGCATAGGTCAAAACCTTGCTTTGATTGAATCGAAGATCATTCTTGCGATGACCTGTCGTATGTTCGAGTTCGATGTCTGCTTAGACAGCGATAGTCTGGACATGTTGCGCGCAGACAAGGGGTATTACGCTAGAGATTCCAGCTTCAGAGAAGGCAAACAGTCTGTCGAAGGCGAGGACATGTATCAGGTGCTTGTTGGGGCCGCAAAACCTAGAGAAGGAATGCCGTGTCGAGTCCGGAAGGTAGAATGGAGCATGGAAGATTAGGGAGAAAGCAAGGAATAGATAGAGATGCAGGTCAGAGGACAGACAGGGAGCGTCGCTACTCGCAAAGGGTCATATCGGCAATGCATCCTTCACTCCATTCCTTTGGGTTTCGAATTGCAGGCGTAAGTTCAAGGAATGACTGAGACCAACGACGACGATCTGCTCGAAAGGCCCAGCGCAAGCACTGCAGTAGCATTCAACAAGAGCACGTAACCTCAATCTTGACCTTACCCCAGTCAGACTGTACCTGGCTGCTGGCGTAATTAGATCTATTTGTGTTCGCGCTTCCAGCTTTGTTATAGCATGGCACGTTTCTCGCTTGCTCCGGAGATGATGTGCACTATGATAGGAAGTTCGCTGTCCAAAGCATTCGGGTTCTCCAGCAGCTTGCCACGCAAGGGTTCGCACGTAGAGGTCTTCAAATGAAGTAGCAGCATGCGGTAGGGTCTCGTTGTACCTTGTTCCTGGTCCTGCTCACACTGTCGTATTCGATACGACGTGACATTTGGAAACAAGACAGGACCACAGTCGAATCACTGCAGAGTGCGGACCGACCGACCGACCGACCTTTAGATTGCATCGTTTTCAAAGAACCTTACTTTGCGATGCGCAAAGATCCCTGACAATATCGCGCATGCCACTCATCTCTAGCGACTGGTCAAACTTCTACGACCTGAAGCAGAGGGTCGCAGCGGTGGATCTCAGACACTGGTGGAATGAATAGAACGAGTCCTTCTTCTTGATACTCGAAGTTCGTGACCATAAGGAGATCATCGGTCTTAGCTGAGTGTGGAGGCTACTAGGGTAGTCCCAGGAAAGCACACATCATCCGAGGAAAGTCAGGAACATTATCCAACGCCGGAAACTGAGCATCCGACATCAATATCGCGGCATGCACAGTGGATCCCGAACATAAAAACACCGCTGGTCGCTCTGTAGAACGATGTTACCGCTGCCAACCATTGCAACTCAGTATGGCACAAATACTCGGAGACTCGTCTAGCGCAATTGAAGCCAACATTAATTACTACAATGAGCCTCCTCCCGGCGAGAGACCTCCACCGGTGTTTGTCGGCACTGTTGGTGGCAGACGCCAGAAATTCAACACTCAGCCTATGCGAGTGACGGACTTGCGAACTCTCGAGAGCTACTTCACTATCCATCAGAATGGCTTCCAATTCGTGAACTTTCGTTCTATGGGTGGCGCAAATTACGATTGTTTCGCTAACGACGAGGAGATCAAAGCAAAAGTCTATCCCGACGTAAAAGACACGCTTAAAAGAGTGTATGTACGTGAGACTGTCGTAGGAAACAATGGGCTAAGATCCATCACAGTGCGGAAGCTACCGATGTCTTCATCTTCAACCATATCGTCCGCAAAGATCCACATGTCGAAGCTAGTATGATTAAAGAAGAAGTGCCAGACGAAGCCCAGGATCATTCGCAAGGCCCCGCTATGTTCGCACATGTGGATGTGTCCTATAAGGGCGCCCAATGCTTCCTGGACGAACTCCGCGTACCAGAAAGTGAAGAACTCCGAGCCAAGGCGCGAAAGCATAGATGGGGCATCATCAATCTTTGGAAGCCGCTCAAGACAGTGAACCGTGATCCGCTAGCTGTCTGCGATGCTAGCACGGTGCCAGATTCAGACCTTCGGCCTGTTGATTACATGATTCCAGTCAATGAAGAGCATAGTACTGAGCGGCGTGAGGTAGAGTTGTGGTACGTGGCGCATAATCCGAAGCATAGGTGGTACTGGCCTTCGAATATGCGGCCAGATGAGGCATTGTTGATTAAATGCTTTGACAGTCAAGAGCAAGGAGTCGCGAGAAGGGCGCCTCATAGCGCCATCAAATTGCCGAATCAACAAGGGCCGCCAAGGGAGAGCATCGAGCTGAGATGTCTCGTCTTCTACAACGAAAGAGCGAGGCTTTGAGACAGTGTGCAGTGGCTGTTCAGATAAAACCGGACACTCGTTGGGGACCATATAATCGTTTGGCGACCTGCGAGCTCAAAGCCACTACGTACTTCCATTTTGTAGTGGAGCATGGTTTAGTTGACTAGACTGGTAAATACGGGTGATTCAGCTTTGCCATACCCTTTCTGATAACATTTTCGACCACGTAGCCTGGGTATCGCTCCTCAAAGCGATTCGGCGAGGATCGCTTCGAGGCTCTCATGTCCCTTTCCCACAGGTATCAGAGGCTGCTCATTATTGTCGCTTAAATTCACTATCATCACCTCGCATCATTTCCTCTGTCGAGTCTAGTCATGCACGGATCCAACCCCGCTGAGCTGTATGTGAGTTCAACCTGTCTCACAAGCGTACTCTTGTCGGCTACTCGACTCAGCATGTACTTGTACAAAGTCTCAGTTTGCGCGCGACGGCAGGAATTACTTGGTATATATCCTAGAGTTCACTGTTTGTTGAAACTTGATCTCGCTCGATACAGAAGGGTGCCTCAGAAATGTGACCAATTCTTGCCATCGTCGAGATGCGCCATATAGAGCAGAAGGTTCCTACGGCAGCAGAGATTCTAAAGACTAGAGCAAAGGAAATCCCGGCTGCCAGGGCCCAGGATTCTGCGACGGCGTTGTCGCTCCGACCTGACCGACCGTAAGTTTGTGACGTGGCCGGCTTTCCCCATCCTTGTACTTGTTGTGCGTTCAGCTTACTGCTTACTATGCAATGAAAATCAATGCAATTGAGACTTTAAGACAAAATATCGACTATTGAAAAGTTTCTGTCATCGCATCAGACACTCTCAGCTATCCTGCGCGACGCCCAATTCCGAGAATATCTACACCTTTGCAAGTTCTCCTGGGTTCATTAGTGCCTAGCAGGTGCAACGCCAACAGTAACAATGCTCTCATCTCCCCGTATCTCCCAGGACTCGGACCTGCTAAACTTTGCTGGTGTCGGTGCCCTCTTTCCGTTGATTTTGGGCACAATCTGCGTCTTCTCGCCCTCGACCGGCTTCCGACTATTCGGCTTCCCCGAACCTGGAACACCTCAAGCCCGCAAACACGGTTGGAACATGATGCTTTGCTTTGGATCACGGGACGTATTTTTTGGGCTTTCCGCTCTTGCGGCTTGGCATGAAGGAGCTGGAAGAGTCTTGGGATGGTTGTATCTCTGTGGAGCGTTGATGGCTGTTGCTGACGGTATTCACACGACAAGAGAATTTGGTGGCGGCGCGTGGAAGAATATTGTATGGTGTCCGATTTTAGTCGCGATTGGTGGAGGTCTACTAGGGTGGTTTGATCAATCTTGAGGACGAGGAACAGATCGAGATAGTCCTTGCTGTAAGGTTATGGCTTCACTCCTGTCATGCATCGCCCAATCAAAGGTAATTGCTTCTTTCGGGCAAAACCCCACCTTACAGAAGATTTTCCCTAAGCATACTGCTACGAACGCCGCGAGACCTGCAATCGTAGAGCCCTAGCTAACAGCATACCAAGCGGACTCTTTGCAAGAACAATCCGAGCAGCAGGCGCGTATGCTTGCATCGCAAGTTCGGACTGAATCTTTTATACTGATGGCGAATCAATCGATGCGTTGAGTTTGGCGTTCGCGATGACATCTGACTACCTTTCCGCGGTACAAGTCGCTCTGCACGATGTCGTGCTATCAGCGATCCACTTGCTTTGTGATGTGGGTCGCGAAATCCTTCACAAGACATAAATGCAAGCCAAGGGCCAAAGATAAGTTGAGCCACGTGGGCCGTGGGCGTGTGATCCGTATACTGTGACTCGTCCCGTCCAGGTGCGTTTACAGCCTTATGAGACGCGTAATGGACAACGAACCGCTGCTCGATCTCGTAGAAGACATCATTCATTTCTTGACTGATGCTGCCCTTCCCACTTGAAAATGACTACCAAGCCACGCAAGACATCGTCAGACCAATGAGGTGCTTGGGAGGCTGATTTGCGAGTTGTACATACTTAAGAACAACCTTTGTGTACTTTACACAAACAGACGCACCGCTGACAAATACTTGTAAAGTCTGGACCAAAGCCTTCTTCAACTTTGCACGGTACGTTAGCCGCTACGAGCTACGGTCCAAGCCCCTAGATCGATATGTACTGACCAAACAGTGGCCTTTTTTCGAGCCCGACAAAATCGCAAGCTTCCAAAATATCGCAAAACAGAAAATTCAGAAAGCTGTAAGATATGCTCTGATCGCATTCGTTGATGCCAGTTCCGATGCTCAATCAGCGCTGTCCGTCAAACTTGAGGGCTTATTGAAGTTTGCAGCGAACAACGCATCAGCTGTAGAAGATTTCCAATTACAGGACAGTCTGGTACAGTTATCATCAAGAGAATACGCGTTACACGTTCATGATACGCTGTACAAAGTCCTGCAGAAGCACCTGCATTGTCGTTGCGGTCCATACTCCTGGATACATCAAGGAGGCTTGCAATTGACGAAGGATGTTCATATCGAAACGGATTGGTCCACTTTGATGCTACCTTTTCCCCATCATCGGATCCATGTCCGACTACATGGCGTGCGTTCAGCTTTAGAGTGCCCAGGTAAGAGTCGAAGAACAACAATCGGATCCAATGTATAACGGTCGCACAGTCGTACATCTCGCTCGATGCGTATCGACTTCCCCAACCAAGAGCCATAGAGTGAGCTAGCAACGAGCGATAGATCAAGACCGATTAGTGCAATTTGTAGTGTCTACGCTTTTTGAAAAGATCAGAGGGACTATGGCCTATCGATTGAAAGTCGATGGAGCAGGCCTAAGTTGCCTGTCGGACACTTATATTCACGACCAGGAGCTTGCGCAACGCCCGTGCAAAAACTTATCCGAATTATCTTAGTGCATGGATTTCTCCTCAATCGACAGGATCACCTTCATCTGCATCCTTGCAGAATCAGCACTACGTCATTCCGATTCCAGCCTCGTGAAGATGAAATCGATAGTGGAAAGAATTCACTTCCTCCGCGAAGAGACAGGTTCAAGAAGAAGCTTGTCTCGTCCTATATGTTCATAGATCACAATCGATCGAGATACATTCGATTCGGAGCAGGAGAAAGAGTTTCTGGACGGATTTGGCCTCCCCCATCGATTCCCCAAAATCCTCGCTCTGGGCGTGATAATGGTCTACATCTGTCAAGGATGCTTCCATCAAACCAGTCTAAGTTACGAAGGGAGGACTATCACCAATTACTTGCTCCAGGCGAAAAGACTTCTAAGATCAGAACATTGGCCGACTTTAGATTTCGTCAACGGTCAAGTCCGACGGGCTATACGACAGGCAACACAAGCTTGCTCCGAAAGATCTCTGAGCGACTATGTACAGGGCCACGAGAGCACGCAGCTCCGAAAAGACTTCGTGCGCGAGAACATCGTCCTTCCACTCAGGACTATTACACCTCACCTGAACTTCGTCTGCAAAGCAGACACAGCAGAGTTCCTCCCCACGCTGCCCGCAAGCACAACTGAACATGAAGTCAATCGCAGGTACGTGCCACAGACAATGCTTGAAGCTTCGCAGATGGTGGCCGAGATCAGCAACATTACTGCACAGCAACCATTTATAGATAATATCCAGCTACCTTCAAGTGGTGAAAGTAAGGCAAAGCAACGCATGCATCACGTGGTGGGCTCACACAATGATGGCAGCCAGAACAACCTCGCGCAAAATGACGGATCGTACGATAGACAGTATCATGCACCAGTGATGGTGTTCGGCAACAGGCACGAATGATTGAATCTTGTTAGGCAGTGCGAAAAGTTACGGCCAAGATTCCAAAATCAAGAGAAGCCTGCGGCCGCGATGGAAATACACTCGCGAGCGCTGGAGAGATGGGAAGTGATGCACGATCATTTGTTCAGTCGTGGCAGCTGTGCCGATATGTTGGCTTGCCACGAATGATGCAAATGACTGAGAAAGTGTCTGCTTCGGTTGAACTTCGCCACCGATCGGATTACGCCCTGAAGGCTTCCGCACTGTCGTGAGCAGAATCGAAAATTGACCGGAAATGGACGTGAGCGCATTTGTCCGATATGACCATACGCTGGGGAGGCAGGAATACTTGGTGTCGCTCTCTCAGTCCATTCTCACCACTCGATTGGTACGGATCGAACGCAACCTCGAACGCAAAACCTTGTGTGACAGATTGTACAGTTGTGACGAAAGTCAGCCAAACTCGTCACCTTCCTGTTGCAAGCTTCCAAGCTCGGGTAGAGGACAGAGAAACATATGTCAGATGAGATCCGACAGCCAGACTGCTATTCGTTTTAACTCGACGACCACCAAATCAACAACTCCGCCGGTCCAGATCGAATAGGCACGCAGCGGGGAGTATTGATTCGTCTTATTGAGAGCTATGCTATCAAAATTGCGAAGCAGATTCCAGCTGTGCCTATACTGAGTAAAGGTTCCGTTAGTCATGTATGTCAGTATACCGAAATTTCCGTGATACTAGCGGTGGTTCAACCATATGTCAGCATGCCAGGACTCGTCACAGCGATGATTACGCGAGTTCCTAGGCCGTGCCGTGAAATCTAGGCATGGCCAAGTCTGCCTAGTAGATGGATCTGATCATCGCCACTCGTACCCCATCGAATCATCATACCACGACTCAGCCAAGTGGACAGACACAGGTAGGAAGGCAGTCCCGGAAAGAAAGAGCGAAAGAAAGAACGAAAGAAAGAACGAAAGAAAGAACGAAAGAAAGAACGAAAGAAAGAAAGAAAGACAGAGGGAGATGGAGTCCACTCGGCGTCAGGCTAGCCGTCCTCCTATCCAGGTCGAGACAAGACTCCTCGAATCCCAACTCACCTTTCCTCAACCCCACCACCCAAAGGCCGAACCCCCAGAAATGCGCCTCTCAACCTCCCCGCTCTTCTCCATCCTCCTCCTCACGGCCCTCGCATCCTCTCAAACCCTACCAATATGCGAGTACGAAGTCTGCGCCGACAACCTCACAGAGCCACCACCAAGCTGGGTCGTGTACAGCTCCTTACTCGACCAAGGCCCAGCGGCCAGCAAAGAAGGCATCAAAATCAAACACTTCTATCTCACATCCGAGTGTAGTGGTCGATGGGACTTCAATTGGCATTGCGCTGCGGGCACAGCAGAATTCAAACCCGGCACGACGGGCACGCAGACGTATAGGCTTATGGCGAATGGAATCCTGCCTGCAGCTGTACGGATCAAGTGTTGAAAAGATCTAGAGCAGAGGAGAATCAGGAACAATGGTCAAGTCCTCAATAGAGTGTTTCTATCGAAGCCGGAAGGCGGAGGAGTCAGATGATAGGATTCTTGCTTCTTTTGTGTTTCCATGTGAGTAGTCTCCTTCCCTTCGCGGCGTGTATTTGCTTCAAATGCATACAGAAGAGACATTGCTTTCGCCTCAACACAGCGCGGATCCTCCCTCCGCCCGCGTTCGAAATTTCAAACTGACCTCTCTTTCGAACGAAGACCTACGTACCCTCACTCGAATGCACAGCTTCGAAGCGCAC
>JAASLG010000867.1:0-11766 GCA_013365235.1 Cercospora sesami
AAAAAAACAGCAGAAGGATAAATGGAAAGGACAAAACAATGATTGGAACACCTCAAGATTTTTCATACTTCATGCTTTGCTAATTCTACTTTGCCGGCCTGTTCCTTTTCCCCAAGAGGTGTCCTCTATTCCCATCACCATCATCAGTAGTCAGTCAAGACCTACTGGAATTTGTCGGGTACTGTACACGTTGACAGCCAGCACAACCTGTTTGCGCCAAGGTTTCACGATTGAGATGTAGTGATGCTTGCGAGTAGTACGGTGCTCAGTGATAAGTATTTCCTTTCCCAATCCTTCTATCCCATGTATGTGAATGTGTGACAGAGTTGTGTTCTGTGCCGAAGATGCGTGTGTGTCGGTCGCGCGGTGTTGTAAGATGCAATGGTAGTTGATGCTGATGTATGGATGCTGGTATGTTGATGCTGATGTCGATCTGGTTCCGTTGTGATGTCGTGGGTTGCTTTGAACAGGTCAGATGCAAGTCCGTCCTGGATGAAAGGTGTAGGGAAGGGGTGAAGAAGGCGGATGCATGAATTGAAGACGCTAAAAGACCGCGACAAGGTCGAAGAGATGCTGCGAAGAAGGAGCCACTTTCAAGCACTTCAAAGCCAAAACATCACATTGTCGAATGTTGGATGCCAAGGCTCAGTTCGGCCTGCAGGCAACCAGCTTGCGTGTTGAGCAAGTTCATCACGAACACGAAGGCGAAAGGCGGTTTCGCCACGGTCACCGTTTGCCTTTTCGACTGCGTTCTTCTGCCAGTTGAAGTTGCCTGTGCTGATGATGCTGCGCATGTAGTGATGAGCACGGTCGCAAAGTCGATCAGCATAGTACGCCGGAGAGCAGTAGGACACACCCTTGGTGGCGCGAGCATAGTTGTAGCAGAGAGCGTTCGTCAATTGCTGAATGGCCGGTACGGTGAGACCAGGCACACTCTTGTCGTTGCGGATGACAACATAGTGCGCCGATTTGGCGGTGCCGTCCAGAGCTGCGTGGGATTGGAGATAGAAGTCATGGTAGCCGCCTGTGATCTGACCTTGGGTGATGACTGAGTCGACGAGTAGGCCGGGTTTGATGTTGCCGTTCTTGGCATCGATGTAGGTAGTCTTGGTCTTCCCATGCCTCATTTCCGTCCTCCTGGATTTGTTGACATCCATATTGCCAGGCGCGTGACCTTGCTTGGCATCGTATGTCATTGCGTCGTTCGGCGCGAAGAAGCGGGTATGATGGCGCTTGCTCGCGATAATCGCTGTGACAGAGAGGTCGTCCCAATCCTTGCCTTTGCGCAATTTCTCATACGCGGCCACAATTTGAGGGACCTCCTGTAGCCGAACTTCCTCGAACTGATCTTCACCAACCCCGTCGCGGTAGTAGATGATTCGCTTGAGTGGATTCTTGGGGTTCATGCGATTCCAAGTCTCGATACAGGCTTGCGACATGTCGAGCATGTTTGACGTAGTCAAGATCTCTTGACGGGCGGGTTGCAGTCGGACGTGGCCAGCGAAGTTGATCTGCACTGGCTCATAACTGGCGACCATGGCTGCGATTGATGGTGTGACGCCGCCAGGGTGCACTACATCGACTCCTATGATCATTGTCTGCTTACCAAGCAGCTCTCCAATCAATGGGGCTGGTGTGTTGGCGTCTCGCACCACCCAGTGATTCCAGCCTCCGAATTTGATGTTCTGTTTCAGGATGAGGTTCGAATAGAGGCTCGCGTCAGCTCTCTCGAGTTTCTGCTGGGTGACGCAGACCGTGTGCAGTCCGAGTTCTGTGTCGGCGATGCGCTTGATGGTCTCATAGAGACGTGCATCGTTCTTGGGCAATAGAACAGCTGCGAAATCGGCAGGGACATCTAGATCAGTATCTGCGATGCGCTGCTTGAAGTTGCCAACAGCTTTGGTGACACGTTTCGACAGCAGATCATAAAAGGCAGGATCGCCCTTCTTAGGTGGAAACACCTGTTCAGCGATCACGTTGTCTTGCAAGTCTGGCTTCAGGTTTACAGTGCTGAGACCGTGGACTCTGCACTGACTGAGCCAACTTCGAGCAACATTCGCGGCGGCTGGCTGAAGGCCAGGGTCCCGCAGGTCCAGCACCAACAGAGGTGCACTGACTTTGCGAGGCGTACGCATGAGAGCGGCACCTAACAAATTCCACGAAGCGTTGTAGACACGATCACGGTGCACGAGAGCATTCGGGTTGTTGGGTTGGAGATAGCGGATGACTGGCGCAGGGATCTGCTTGGAAGAGATGCGAAGGAGATTTTGACCGGCTGAGATTTGCAAATGTCTGTCCAGAGGTTTGTTGGTATCGCGGACGCCGAGAAAGTCCAAGCCTTCTTCCTCGATCGCCCTGTGGTTGTTGGCGGGATGCTGAAGCGCGATATTCTTCATTTGTTTCATGTGATAGGATCCAAGTTGCTTGCCGAAGGGCTGGTCAGGTTCGAGCTCAAGGAGCTCGCAAGGGATCCAAACTGCCCGGCTTCGACCCGCAGGGTCTGGTGGTAGTCCGACGTTGGCACAATGGAGATCAAGTCGGGTGATTTTGATGTTTTGGAGCTCGAACCACTCTTTGACCGTATACATGTGACCGTCGGACTCGAATTGCTGCACTTGTGGAACATCGCCGAAGGCGCAGATGACCTTCTGGCGGTTGTCGTTCTTGGATATGCCATCTTTCCCCATTGGTCGGTCGTAAATGATCCGGACTGTGCGACCTTTGAGAAGATTGTAGGCATTTCCGTAATCGTCGGCGAACCTCTCACCGTCACGAAACTCGTCAATGAAATTGCTCAACTTCATAGGCTTCAGGAAAGACCCATGTGTGATGTTGACGTTGAGCAGCACGCTCTTCTCGCCCGGACGGATAGAGGTGAAGTATCCGCGCTGAATGTGGATGTTCCTCACATCTTCCTCGCTGCCCTTGACGAAGAATATGTTGGAGCCGAAGTCGAAGAGAGAACCAGCCTTTGATGAAGTAATGCAGCGGGTGATCATGGCATTGAGGCCGCGTATGAGTTCGTTTGGGTTGTGGTTGTTGGATGCAGCACCGACCAAGTCCGCGGTACCACGCGAGAAGTCGAGATGTCCGTTGCCCTTAGGACGAAGCTCCACATATGGCACAGTGACAGCTTTGCCACTCTGTTTGTGATAGACCAGATCGTCGAAACGGACCACGCTACCGGCTTGTCCAATGGGAGCTCCGAGCCAAACAGTGGTGTAGTCTGTAGCATAGTCCTGTCGGCCTTGCAGTCTCGGGTCACCAAGCACGACTTCGAAGACACGTTTTCGCTCTCCGCGTTGCTTGATTGGCGTCGCTGTCGTGGCATTCGCCGGCTGCGCCTGGCCTGTTGCAGTAGCATTGGTAGAGGATGCCAACGTTGGAACATCAGCAATGACGAGCTCGTAGACATAGACTCTGTTCAGTCTGCATTCCACAGTGATATAGTTGGTCACTACAGACAACGGATTTTTTTGATCGAGATAGCTTGTGTCAGTCTTGCATTTGTAGCTGGCGTACTCGGTGTCAAGCCGCGGAACCTTCTTGCGCTTCTCCAGCTCATTCATGTAAATTGGGACGGGCAATATGTCGGCCGGAGCGCCCGCTGGCTTTTTGGGTCGGGTGACGCCGTGAATCGACTGTCTGTCGTGCGCAGACAAGTTGGAGTCCGGGTCAGGATGCGCCCACGTGAAGTGCTGGCTTGGAGTCCTGCACCCAGTAACTTGACAGCCTTGGTTACAGCTTGAGCATTTGTGGTCTTGTTTACCACAATTGCTGCACCACGGTGGATCATCATAGTAGGGGCAGTCAGTGACCACATGTCCAGGACGAGAACAAGTGGGGCATGCAGCAGGACGATGGGCGAGTGCTGGGCCTGGTGGTGGTGGTTGCGGACCCTTGTTAGGGCCACCCTTCTTGCCAGAGTTCTTGGGCCCCATCTCGGCACAGTCTTGGGTAAGGATCTGGCTCGATTGATGGCGCTGAGACGATGAGGTAGTGAAGGAAGATGAGTGAGTTTGATGGATCGAAAATGAGAAGTCCGCGGTTTGCGAGTCAAGATATTTGTGCAGAAGCTTGCTGTTCTTGGGAGTCCAAACGATGGAGTCGCTGTGCGATGAAGAGGAGCAGAGTACAGACGGAGAGGCCAGTTTATATGGATCCAGGCCTCATCGAGCCAGTCATAGCAAATGAAGCCCGCTTGTCTTGAGCAAACGAAGCAAGACCTTCTCTCCTTTGAGGAGCAAATATCGGTGAAAAGGCTTGAAACAAGAATTTCGTTGTCCAGAAAGTGCTTCCAGACCGTAATAGCGTTTGTCAGCGTTTGCCTGCAGTACGACTGCAAGAAGATGTGCTCGCCTGCCTGGAAGTGGCTTTGTGCTTCCGCGTCGGATAGGCTGTGATGTGAATCAGTATTGCACTAGCTGCTGCGCTTGTATCGAACTTCTTTCATGCATGTTTCGGGAGTCAATGGACAGGCAACATTATTAGCGTGTTTGGTCAATCTCATGCTAGATGCGCAAGCACGTTGCAATCTTTATGTAGCAAGCCTCCAGCGGAGCTGTCTTTGCTGCAGGTAGCCGTGTCGCTTGGACCTGGTTAGTTGCTTGTTGATACTGGCTAGGCGTTTCCAGAAACTCACCGATGCGATGTCTGTCCGAGATGAGAAGCTCGCCGTATCTTACGTCACAGCCTCTTGGGCCGTTTGAGCATTGTGAGGACAGCATGTCAGTAAAGATTGAGGGACAGCTTCCCGGCACGGGCGTTGCCAAATGCTGTCATCTCATCATCACTTCATCGACCATCAACATGGCAATCTCCATCGTAGTCTGTGTAGTGAAACCATGTGTCGGCTTCCCTCAATCCTTCTCGCCAATGCCAAACTCTTCCATCACGATCTTCTGTCTCACGCCTCTACCCTCAGCCACCAAGCCCATGAGTCCCAATCCAATGTCCTTGGTCTCATTGTACCTGTGAAGAGCCGTGATGTGTTCCTTGATGACTCCATTGGCAGTAGCGAGAGCTTGCTTAGCACGTTGTTCCTCGTTCCAGTCCTCCGGCATGGCGAGACCTGAAGGAAGAATGGCTTTCTCAATGTAAGCTGTGCGTTGAGTTTGGAGGTCGGCTAGCTTGCTCTGAAGAGCAGCCTGTCTGGCTTGCAAAGCCGTGACCCGAGAATTGGGTGCGTGGGTGGGCTTTGGGTCCTGCGAGGTGGCGGGAACTGCACTGTTTGACTGAGCTTTGGCCTGATCTGTGCTGGCGGGAGTAGGTGAGCTCGGGAGAGGCGCGTCGGAAGAAATTAGTGCGGACTGCTGCTGCGAAGGTAGTTCTTGAGAAGACATGACGCCGTTTAATGAGCGTGAGCAATTGGTTCCGCGTGTATCGCGTATCGCGTAGATAGGCAGTATGCAGCAGAGTTGTGTTCGCGTCAGGATGGAGAAGAAGACGCGACGTGCATGTGGGTGATGTTCACAAGCTTCAGGGTCTTCGCGATGTCTTGGCGGGTCCGCCTGGGACGCTAATCGCTTTCAATAGCGCAGCAGTAAGGAGCCTTGCGGTGGTCAGCCATCACTTCCTGCTGTCGGACAACTTCTCACGCCATCCGGAAGAGGCTCTCGTATCGGACTGACAGCATCGACGAGCTGAGATGCGAGCATAGACGGACAATACACCCACTCCGAGCATCCGGTCCTTCTCTCAGTCCGCCACCCCTCCCTGTCGACCCTCGACGAGACTAGACAATAGACGACATGGCCACCTTCCGCACGAGACCCGTCGCTATGAGCCTCCTGCCCTTCGTCTTCCTCCTCCTCGGCAGCACAGCCAATGCTCATGGTGGCCACGATGAAGTCCCCGAGGGCGAAGCCATCTCTCCCGAACCCATCGACAGCACACTATGGGTACATATCCTCGTCCAAGCCTTCGCATGGGGCATTCTGTTCCCCACGGGCATGGTTCTTGGCCAGGTTCGATCTCGCTGGCACGTTCCAGTTCAAATAGCAGCCACTGCAATAGCTGTGCCTGGATATTTCCTTGGACACGCCCACAAAGGTCGACAATTCGGGCCCAATGCGCATGCAAAGTTCGCGAACTTGCTCATGCTGATTTTGATCGTCCAAGTGGGATTGGGAATATATCTGAAGATGCATATTGAGCGAGGATTCTTGGGCACAATTCGCAAAGGATTGGTGAAAGCCCATGGGATACTGGGTGGCCTGCTTCCAGCGGTCACCTGGGTCCAGTTCCTGTTCGGAGGAATCGCAGCGCAAGGCTTTTGCCAGGGAGATCATCTGGGACAATGTTTGGCGCATTTCATCATGGGCTCAGCGTTCATCGCATACGGAATCGTCATGGTAATTCTGCTGCTGAACGGTCAGCCATTCCTCGCAAGGACAGGCAGAAGTCAAGAGTTCTGGGACAGCTTGATCATTGCGCTCTGGGGATGCGTGAACACATTCACAGAACACAGATGGGGAGGCCCATGGGTCGCGAACGATCTGCAACACACCTCGATGGGTATTATTTGGTGGGCAGCTGGGCTCGTTGGCATCTGGCTTTCGCGGGACAGGCAAGGCCGGCCAAAGAGGAACCTCATTCCTGGAATTGTCATCTTCATGACTGGTTGGGGCATGTCCGGACATCCACAGACTCTGGCTTTGAGCACCCACGTCCACGCCGTCTTTGGGTATACCCTCATGGCTGCTGGTCTCACAAGGATAATTGAGATCTCTTTCGTGCTCAAGGACAGGAATACCTTGGTCGGGCCAGAAGGAGGCGATATCGATCTCGAAATCAACAGCTTCCAGTACTTGCCACCATTCTTGCTCTTCGCCGCTGGCTTTATGTTCATGGGTGCCACAGAGGAGCAGATGGCTCTGCTGGCAAGCAATAACGTCACCCATGTGTCGTACATCCTGATCCTGTACAGCATCGCATTCTTGTTATTTTTGTGTAAGTTCCCAGATCTGGAGATTTGCGCCTCCTGCTCCCGTGTATGCTGACTTGTCAATAGTTGTAAACATGCTCATCAGCCTATATTCCGCATATAAAGATCCGAATGCCTCCACGGCCATCAAGCTCGATGATGAGGAACGACCTCGGGCGAATGGCCACGCCAGAATCCCAAATGCCGCAGATCGACAGGCTGCAGACGCTGAAGAATTCGAGCTCGAAGGCCTAATGAGCGATGATGATGACGATCATTCCAAGTTGAATGGAAAGCCCAGAGCCGCACAGACATAGAAGTATTATATATCCCCTTTCCAGCGTACGTATAGCATTGAACGAAAGAAAGACGCTTTCCATGACTTTTCCAATTGACATGAGAGCAAGAAAAATGGTTGAGCAAGAAAGAGATTTGAAAGAAAAACCGGAACATCAACGGGAAGGCATAATGTCGATGCGAAGAAAAGAGGTCAAGGAAAGTATGGGCTTCTCTGATACGCCTTCTCCTGAAATGGGAGTATACGTATAACAGCCTTCGGAAAGTACTTACCAAGTACGCCAGCAGCACCATAGGATGCGGACTCTTGCAGACTTGCAGTATATGGTCTTCGAGCTAAGAAAGCAAGTGAAGTTGTTGATGACTACGGCATCTGGATTGTGATGCGAGCTGTCAGTTGCGACTCTCCAAAGCATGGATGCACCAGCTGAGGCAAGTCTTCGAGCAGAATCTGCCCGTGCTAATGGCCGCAGCGACCGAGCAAAGGTACTTCCAGCTGCGCAAGCCCATCAGTTGGGTTCTGTCATGGCATCCCACCGCTTTTCAGGCCCTATTCCTTGCTGGGCATAGCATCCAATATACGGCTCCATCTCTTGCTCCTAGTATACGCATGGCACTGGTCGGTCGGAAACCCGTCGTGGCGTCCAGCTGGCTGTGTCATCCATTGTCTGAAGGGATTTCGAATAAAGAGTCGAGGCGTTCACGGGCTTTGGAGGATCGAGCGATGCGCTGAACAAAGGGTGGCATTGAGCCCATCACTTGTTCCCGCTGTGTGCTCTCCCTAGGCCGTGTTCAATGGCAGAGGCCGTCTCGGAACGATTCTGTACGTTGGCGGATGGCCCTGGCTCGCGCGGGATCCTGGATCTAGAGATCTGTCGGCGCAACTGGCCCTTCACATACCACTCAGTCTCGCAAACACTGGCTTTCGCAAGATGTCTAGGGTAGGCCCACGCGGTGGCTCGCTGCCAGGACAATGGTCTCGAGTCTGACTCGTCGCTTATGGCACTGGGCACCACTGTCGAAGTATGTCAAGCTCCCCTAATGACACAGATGAGGCAGACGATCAAGACCAGGTGTTTCCATTTAACAGGTTACTTATTCCATTTGTCCTAGCTCTTCTTTGCTGCCAGAGCTCGCTATTCGTTGCCGTGGTCTGGCCGTTTCGTGGAGGCATATGGTCTCAAAAACGCCTCACGGACGACAAAGGGAAGGGCGGCTGCCATTGGGTGCTAAGAGGGCACATCAGCATCATTCCATCGCGTTGTCCTCGTGTCTCGCCATACCATGCGCAAACGTGTTGGCGCAGCCGCCAGTGTCCTCGACCGAGACACCACCTCCGCCTGGGCCCTTCCGTCACGGTCGCCGACGTGGAGGGCCTTCAATTTGTGGGCGGCTGCTTACGCGCGATGAATTTCGAGGTAGGCTACGACCGGCAGTAGGAGCAGGACCACCAGAATTGCGGTTCAGATGAAGAAGGGATGGTATTGTGGGTGGTGAGGATGTTTCAAAAACTCCTTGCACACTGCCCAGCTTATCCTGTAGCCCTCATCGGCGCTACTACTGCTCGTTGTTGCGGCGGCATTGATGGTCTCGGTATTGGTAGGGTCGGTGCTGGTGGTCTGGGTATTGCGACGGGATGTGTATGGTGGAGGAGGAGGGCCGTCTTCGAGGTCAAGACTTTCGAACCTGGGCGGATCCGAGTACTTTGCATAGTCAGCGCCGGCCATCGAGCGGTCACAAGAAGGTTGGCATACCCGATCACTGCCTTCTCGAGACGCCATCGCGGTTCCTGGATGTCCAGTTGATCGTGGATGGTCCGATGGACGAGCGCGAGCTTGTGGCAGGGCGGCAAGAAAATCTAGGCTCGACGGTCTCAATGAGGCGTAGTTGCAACAACAAGCACACGAGTACTTCGAGAGGATGACAGCGAGTTTGCGAAAGAATCGAAGTAGGTTTTCCAGTGGATGGTTGTGTTGGCGCTGGTGAACCAGGCGAAGACCCCAGCCTAAGCCAGCGCGGGACTGACTACTTGCTTGGCCCCAGACTTTACAAAAGCGGAAATCTTGGGCCTCACGACACGCACTTGAGCCGTGTGGTCTCCACAGACCACAATGCTACATCTGAGCGTATGTCCTAGGCCCTGGACCGACCTGCACTGTGTGCAGTCCATGCGACCCTGATAGCCATGCTGGTAGCCTTGCTGAGCTCCTCTGGCTAGTAACGGGCGGATAGTGAATCGCTGTGGCAGGCACGTGTTGCTACAGCGCCCTAGAGCTCGACTCGCGCGCCGCTCAAGACAGCTCTGTTTTCTCACCCTCACCCTCACCCACACATCACCACCCACACAACCATCGCCGTCACATCCACCCCCTGAACACGACCGACAGCCTTGCCACCATCAGCAGCACGAGCGCATTGCAGACACAGCCGGCGAGATGACCGCCACGAACCTTTACTCACGCTTCACGAGCTTCCGCCCACCAAGAGGCACCCCTTTGACGCTCGACCTCTGCATCGCCCTCAACGACCTCGAGCTGGGCGCGCCAGCTGACTCCGCCGAAGCTGATGAACAGCACCAAGGTAGGCCATCGCCCCTGAATGTCGCCGCCGGCACCTCCATGACCGACTGCTGACCATTGCGACCAACAGAAACCACCGCGCTGGTCACCTGGGGCACGCGCCGTCCACGCAGATACTCTGATGCCTTTGAGAGCGCCTGGCCAGAGATGTCTGTCGCCGCCAAAGCAGATCAATTCAAAATCGACCTCCGCGCTCTGGACTTTGACCTGCACTGCAATGACGAGATCTACAACGGAGATGACGCCCTCCGCCGCGCGCACCAGATGATATCCAACTACAAAGTCATGAACAAGTCCTTCGAAGACAAACAGCCATCCTTTGCGTATGCGACACTCATCACCAACGCGAGCTACCTGCCTGGAGTTATCTGCCTACTTCACTCGCTTCGCAAGTCTGGCGGCAAGTTCCCTCTCGTTGTGCTTTACGCCAAGAACCTCACAGCCTATGCTGTCGCCGCGCTCCAGATTGAAGAGAAGGATCCCAGCAACTTTCTCGAGCTCTACTGCATTGACCCACTCCTGCCTCCTGGTCATCACAACCTCAACGTCGCCGATGCACGCTTCGCCGATACTTGGACCAAGCTACGTGTCTTCCAGCTCTACAAGCGTTTCACTACCGTTGCCTACCTCGACGCCGACATGATCATGAGCGACAACGATAACATCGACTACATCTTCGAATATGCTCGCTACCTGCCAAAGAATACAATCGCCGCCGTTCACGACTGCGTCTGTAGCCAGCCAGAATACGGCCCCAAGAAATGCCTCTTCAGTCAGCAACAGCACATCACTGCCGACTACGCCCACATCACTGCCAGACAAGGCGACATAGGACCAGAGACACTCTTCAACAGCGGCATGTTCCTATTTCACCCCACCAAGAAGCTGTGGGACGCCATCCTCTACTACTTCAACAACTCCACCAAGCTTGGCGAGTTCCGCTTCCCAGACCAAGACTTCCTCGTCACATTCTTCAAGTACCGCTTCACCGGCATCCCGTGGCAGTGGAACGCCGTCAAAACCATGGCCCAGCGCCACTCCAACGTTTTCGACGCCGACAGGGTGTGCCTCACCCACTTCATCGTCGACAAACCCTGGGCCAAGCGCGTCGACGCAGACTCTCCGGGCATCCACAGCCCACTCCATACCACCTGGTGGGCCATTTACGACGAGTGGAGGGCGAAGAAGGAACAGAAGCGCGAGCGCAAGATGTGGGAGCTCGTCAACATCGTCGCCAAGCACACCGGCGACCGGAACGGAGTGAGACCGATCGACGGTGTGCCGAAGCATGTCTGGGAGGGGGCGCTGCCCCTCGACATGTTCACCGTCGTCGGTCTCGACGACTTGACTCCGTTCCGTGGCTACGGGCCAGCCAACTGGCCCGCAGTCGTTGGCGAGCTCCCGGTGGAGGTGGAGGAGCTGGAGGAGCTGGAGGAGGACGATGAGGAAGCCCTCATGAAGTTGTAGGCGTTTTTTTGGTGTAAATAAATTGAAATTACTTCACTTGCCGGGCGGATGGGCTGGTCCCTCCGCCCTGGCTGGCAATGACAACGGCGTTTGGGGTGCCTCTGGAGCGGATTCTACAAATTTCCATTCTCAGAGATGTGCATTTCTTTCGTTGGATTTTGACTATGTCCCAACGCTTGGCGCTCGTCGCTCCGAATTGCTGACGCATCCACTGCTACCAGGGGTGAATATGAGTCAAGATGGGTCTTGGTCGACTTTTCGGAACGATGCACAGCTGCCTCTCTACGACTAAGTCCGAAGGCTTGGCGCTTGTCTCTCTGAAACTTGGGTTGATACAGTGGCACTACGGGTAAATATGAGTCAAGTCAGGCTTGCTTCGATCATCCAGAGGCTGTTCACTCCTCGGGCTCTTACGACTATGTCAAAGGGCTTGGCGCTCGTCGCTCTGGGGTTTTGATTCAGACACTGCAACCAGGGGTAGATCTGGATCGAGATGAG
>JAASLG010000868.1:0-10583 GCA_013365235.1 Cercospora sesami
CGATGGGTGTATTCCTACTCCCAGGCCACCTGTTGCACCTCGTCCTTCGTTCCTGGGTGGAGGTGTGGGTATGACAGGAGCGGCTCGCCTGGAAGCAGCAATTCCCTCTGCGCGGCGCCTTGCTTCTTGCATCCAGGGCGCAGATTCTTTGGGCTCCTTCTGTGCTGGCGGAGGTGGAGCAGCAGCACCATTCACGGGTGTAGGTTTCTTTGCTGCCATCTTCGCTTTCATAGCAGCAATTTTCGCAGCGACCTCTGCCTTTTTCGCTGCCTGATCGTCCGCTGAAGCAGGAGGTGTCGGTGCTGGTGCCGGTGCTGGAGGTGCACTCGCGCCTCCATTCGGCTTGTTGGCAGCAATTCTCGCTTTCATCGCAGCGATCTTCTCCGCGGTTTCCCTCTTTTTGCGCTCCAGTTCGCTCTCGCCGTCCAGTTGCCGGACGGGCAGAGGCGATCCATCGCCCGCACGCTGTCGCTTAACATCGCTGCCCTCGCCATTGGTCTCGTGTGGTCGCTTGCCCGTCATGATGCGAGTTCTGGAGCGGCCGAGTGAGTCGTCTGTGAGAGTTGCGGAGCGCGGAGGAGAGGTCGCGATGGTCGCGTGGAGGAGGGCATGCAGACTTCGGCCAAACGTTGATCCGACGCCCTCGATGCAGCTCCGGGAAAAAAGTTCGAGGAAGCTATTCCAATTCACTAATCCACCGACGTCTAGATGAGAGCGTCGAACAGGCGCGATGAATCCCTCGCAGCCCGTATCGTCGCAGCTGCGCGCCGTTTCGTTTGGCTACTTGTCGGCTGACGACATCCGCGCACTGTCGTGTCGCCGCATTACCTCGACCACCACATTCGACACGCTGCTGAATCCCATTCCTGGCGGCCTGTATACCCCAGAGTTGGGTCCCTTTGGCGACAATGCCTGCGCGACGTGTGGTTTGAAGAGCCCGCAGTGTCCTGGGCACCCGGGACACATCGAATTGCCTGTACCGTGCTACCATCCAACTTTTATCGACCAGGTTCTGAAGCTGCTGCGAGCCTCATGCACGTACTGCGGGAAACTGCGCATGAAGCGCATTCAGGTCACCAGATACATTTGCAAGCTGCGTCTGGTCAGACACGGCTTGTTAAGGGAACTGAAGCAACTGGACGAGATCGAGCACCAGGTAGCTAAGAATCCATTGGAAGCGAATGTGGCTTCAGACGACGATGCTTCGGATGGAGATTCTGATACCAAAGCCATCCAAGCCCAGCTAGAGCAATGGACCAACAGGACACTCAAACAGGCGAGGAAGGAGGGCCGCATTTCCGAGCAGAAGAGCGAGGCGGTCAACCAGGAGCGGAGAGTGATCATTGCAGAGTTCATGAACGAAATCATCAAGAGCAAAAAGTGTGGAAGCTGTGGTGGTATTGGGCACAAGTACCGCAAAGATCGTGCCGTCAAGATATTCAAGGCACCTCTCAGTGAGAAAGATGCGATCGCTATGGTGCAGGCTGGTCTCAAAGCAAAAGATCCAATGGTAGAGCTTCGGCGGAAACTGCGGCTGGAGCAAAATCGGAAGCGCAAACGAGACGAAGATGAGGGCGTGGCAGACATGGACAACTCCTCCGAAGAGGATGGCGACGACGTGAATATGGACGAGTCGGAAGGCGAGCCAGAGATTGTGGGTGGCGTCGTGATGGACGATGCCATGGAGACACCCGCCAAGAAGAAGTCGAAGGGCGCTGAGCAGGAGTACTTGAACCCACAGCGAGTGCACGCGCACATCCAGCAGCTCTTCGACTGCGATGGCGAGGTGCTGAGCCTGGTGTATGGACGTGATCGGAGAAAGGACGGCCCTCTGTCGGCCGATATGTTCTTCGTGAAGGCCATCCTTGTTCCACCGAACCAGTACAGACCAGAGGCGAAGACAGACAGCAATTCTATCGCCGAGGCCAACGAGAACAGACATTACCGAGACATTTTGACCGAGTGTGATCAGATCTCAGAAGTGCAGAGGGAGCTGACAGCACACAAACCAGCAGAGCCAAGATACCGCGAACGTACATACCTGGACCTCGAAACGCGGTGGATAGCATTACAAGAATGCGTCAACAGTTTGGTCGATAAGAACCTTGCTCCTGTGTCAGGTCGAGCAGCAACACAAGTCCCGGACGGTGTCAAGCAGAAGCTTGAAAAGAAGGAGGGCATGTTCCGGAAATACATGATGGGCAAGCGTGTCAACTTCGCTGCGCGTACCGTCATCTCTCCCGACCCAAACATCGAAACGAACGAGATTGGCGTACCTCCAGTTTTTGCCGTGAAACTCACATATCCTGAGCCCGTGACACAATACAACATTGAAGAGCTTCAGCTGGCGGTACGGAATGGGCCTCACATCTGGCCTGGCGCTGTGGCGATTGAGAGTGAGAATGGGTCAGTCGTAAAGCTGGAACGAAAGAACGCCGAAGAACGAACAGCACTGGCAAACTCTTTGCTTGCCCCATCAAGCTCTGTCAACATCCAGGGAATACGACCAAAGAAAGTGCATAGGCATTTGAACAATGGCGACATCGTCATCATGAATCGCCAACCCACATTACACAAACCGTCCATGATGTGTCATAGGGCAAGAGTCCTGCCTGGAGAAAAGACTTTGCGAATGCACTATGCCAATTGCAACACCTACAATGCTGATTTTGACGGAGATGAGATGAATATGCACTTCCCGCAAAATGAGCTTGCGCGAGCGGAAGCATTGTCGATAGCAGACACGGATCACCAGTACATCTCAGCGACTGCCGGCAATCCACTACGAGGTTTGATTCAAGATCACATTTCCATGTCTGTTTGGCTCTGTAGTCGAGACATGTTCTTCGAAAGAGGCGACTATATGAACTTGCTGTATGCAGCGCTGCGGCCGGAAAACGGCCATTGCGTCAATGGGAGAATGGAGACATTGCCTCCAGCAATCGTCAAGCCCAAGCCACTCTGGACTGGAAAACAAGTCATCAGTACCGTTTTGAAGAACCTCACGCCTCATGGTGCTCAAGGCTTGACACTTAACAGCAAGAGTACAACTAATGAGAGCATGTGGGGACCAGGCGGTAAAGGCGAAGCGGATGTGACCTTCAAAGATGGCGAGCTGATCCAAGGTATCCTGGATAAGAAGCAAATTGGTCCATCCTCTGGTGGATTCGTCAATGCTGTATACGAAGCCTATGGCCACACCATCGCCGGACGATTGCTCAGTGTACTTGGGCGGTTGCTGACGAAGCTAGAGCATATGCGGGCGTTCTCCTGCGGTGTCGAGGATGTCATCTTCACCAGGAATGGAGAAGTAAATCGACGCAAGGCGTTGGCTGACGCTGAGACTGTTGGTCTTGCTGTGGCTTCCAAATATGTCACGTTGGATGCGCAGAAGCCGAAGAGCGACGATAAGGAGCTGCGCAGACGGCTTGAAGATGTTACCCGCGACGATGCAAAGCTTCACACTCTTGATTCGCTCATGAACGGTGAGACCGCGAAGCTCAGTGGTGAAGTGTCCAAAGCATGCATGCCTGATGGTCTCGCGAAACCCTTCCCGAAAAATCAAATGCAGACCATGACCACTTCTGGCGCTAAAGGATCCAAGGTCAACGCCAATCTCATCTCCTGCAACCTAGGTCAGCAAGTCCTCGAAGGTCGCCGTGTGCCTGTCATGGTTAGCGGCAAGACTTTGCCGTGCTTCAAGCCCTTCGAGACTAGTGTACGCGCAGGAGGCTACATTGTCGATCGCTTCTTGACTGGTATTCGGCCTCAAGAATACTTCTTCCACGCCATGGCTGGTCGAGAAGGTCTGATTGATACAGCAGTCAAGACCTCTCGTTCCGGATATCTGCAGCGATGTCTGATCAAAGGTATGGAGGGACTACGCGTCGAATACGATAGCTCTGTTCGCAATACCGAAGATGGTAGTGTTGTCCAATTCCTGTACGGAGAGGATGGCCTCGACATTGGTAAAGCGAAATACATGAACGACTTCAAGTTCACGGCCGAGAACTACTTGTCTCTCTTCCATTCCATGAATATGGGAGAGGCTTTCGGCACTCTGGTCAGCGATGATGCCAAAGACGCCAACAAGGCAGCCGAGAAGAAGTTCCGCAAGACCGGAGATCTCGGGGCGTCCGATCCTGCACTGGCTCTATATCCACCTGCAAGACACATTGGCAGTGTCAGTGAGAAGATTCTCGCCGACTCACGGGAGTGGGTAGACAAGAATGAGATGCGCCTCATAAAAGATAAGAAGAAGAACATCGAGGGCACCGTTTCCAAGAAGAACTTCCAGCACATCCTCGATGTTCGCTACATGAAATCCGTTGTGGAAGCTGGAGAAGCTGTCGGCGTTGTTGCGGGGCAGTCTGTTGGTGAGCCATCGACGCAAATGACATTGAACACTTTCCATTTGGCTGGGCACTCCGCGAAGAACGTCACACTTGGTATTCCGCGTCTACGAGAAATCGTCATGACCGCAGCAACAAAGATCTCGACACCGCAAATGACTTTGAGAATGGGCAACGGCACTTCACTGGAAGAGGCGAAGAAGTTTGCGAAAGGTATTTCCAAACTCACGCTGGCCGAAATTATTGACAAGGTCACCGTGTCGGAAGCCATCGGCACAGGAGTTGCGTACAGCGAAGCCAAGAAGTACGAGATCCGACTCGACTTCTTCCCTAGCGAGGAGTACAAAAAGGAATATGCCATCACGATTGGCGATGTCGTTCACACCATCGAACGACATCTTCTGGAGTGGCTGCAAGCTAAGGTCAGGAAAGAGCTGAAGAAAGCCGGTGACCTGAGTTCCATCAAGGCGGTCGAAAAGGCCATGGCTGCTGAGGTAGGAGAATCTGCCGGTCCCATCGAGCAGGAACGCGCGCAGCCACAGGCCGATCGCCAAGGCGGAGATGACGATTCAGACGGCGAAGGCGACGATGACGCTACGCGCGACAAGGCTAAGAGCAACAAACAGCAAGGCGGCTACGACGACCAAGAAGATGATGAGGAAGCTGCCATCAGGAATCGCAACGCATCTCCAGAGCCCGAGGATCAGGATGACGATGAAGGCTACCGGTCTTCAAGGTCGTCATCTCCAGATTCCGAGGATGACGCGAAGAGTAACGCCAAACGGTCACGAAAGGTCACGGCGGCAGCTCGCGAAGCACGAATTAAGAGCAACGAGCTGACTTCCGACATCACCCATTTCAACTTCGATGACAAGAATGGCTCGTTCTGCACCTTCACCATTGAATACGACTCATCCACAGCCAAGATTCTGATGCTTGCGCTTGTGGAACAAGGCTTGCATGAAGCTCCCATTCAGAGTGTCAAGGGCATCAAGAACGCTGCTGTGGATGAGTCTTCCGACAAGAAACCCGGCAGCGAGGCCGAACCGCCAGTGGTTCTCACAAGTGGTGTCAATGTCCGAGCCATGTGGGACTACCAGCACATCTTGAACCCTCATTACATCTATACAAACTCTTGCTTCGACATCTTCGAGAACTATGGAGTGGAAGCTGGACGTGCAGCGGTCGTTCGGGAACTGCAAGGCGTTTTCGGTGGTCACGGTATCAGTGTCGATCCGCGACATCTGATGTTAATCGCAGATTACATGACCCGAGGTGGTGGCTATCAAGCTTTCTCGCGAATGGGCTACAGGACTAATGTCAGTCCTTTCATGAAGATGAGTTTCGAGACTACATTGGGTTTCTTGAAAGAGGCTGTTATGAATGGTGATGAAGATGATCTTGAGGGTCCGAGTGCAAAGATTGTGGTGGGCAATATCAATCGTATGGGAACGGGTGGTTGTGATGTTTTCATGCCGGTCAGAAATACCGAGAGGGAGAGCGATGACGAAGATGAAGAGATGCAGGTTAATGGTGCTGTGGAGGAGGTGGATGAGGATGTGGAAATGGCAGACTAGACTACGTGCGACGAGGGGCTGTTGTTCGGCGGAGTTCTGGACGGCATGGGACTTGCAACCGTATTCGATGCAACGTCATTGAAGAAATCATATAGGACAATTGCAAAACACATCTATGAGACAGCGGCAAATCCTTTCTCCGTATCCGTGGCTTATTCGAAGACATTCTATCTTTTGACGTTGAAGTCATAAGTGAGACAACCAACCTGTATCTTGCCTCCGACGCCTCCATTGTTGCCTGCACACATCTATTTTAGCCGATGGTCGCCATCAGCGTCCAGGTGGGGAGAGACTTACAGTTTTTGTAATTGTTAGTCAGTAATGATGCACAGCTTTGATCGCCTGAACCTCCCGCATCCATGCCGTTACCATCATCGCTTTTGCAACCCTCGGTCCAGTAAACGTCGTAGATGTACTCTGGGAACTCTACAGGGTTGTGATGGATGTTTGATTCCGGATCTCCAGATCTGATCGTTCGTCCCTTAGCTTTGGCACAAGCCTCCTCAGCGAAAGCTGCTTGGCTTGCGCCGTCAATATTCCTATGTCCACTGAAAGCTGCGTGGCATTGCTGTGCACCTACAGAAGGGACTGCTGGTGGAGCTGAGGATGGTGGCTTCGGTGGAAGCGTCGAGACCTCATCCCTGCCTCGAATGGTATAAGAGTACCTGCCGCACTGCGGTATCAAAAATTCTCCTTTGGAAGTCATGACATTCTGCTGTCCGCCTTGATGACCGCACGGAGAGTCTGCCAGCGCTGCGAAGGCGTGGAGGCAACTTGCGATTGTTTGTCTGCAGCCGTCCACGTTGGACTCGGGATGCCATTCAAGATCGAAGCTGTACGGTTCATATGCTCTAGGGTTCGGTGGTGGAGTGCGCTTCTCAAGAGCGTGTTGCGTTAGCTTTTGAGACCCATGAGCGTCGACTGTCCAGGATACTGGCGATTTCAGATTCGCCCTGAAGCAGAATTGACCGTAGACATTGGTGTCTGTGCTCGAAAACACATTGAACGGTATGCCACTAATGACGTCCTTATTGCTGCATGTCGCATTTCCAGTCCTTGCTATATCGATGGACGTGGTCTCAGGTCGGATGACACCTGGGCAGCTCGGAATGGGAAAATTTGGCTTCTCGGGTTGATCACCGGTGACAGAAGCTGTGACATCGGTGGCGTCTGAGACATCCTGTATTTTTTTTGCCTCTACTGGGTTTTGGCGCTCGTAAGGGCGCGGCAGTCACGACAGGTTGAGTGGGGTAGCTTTTAAATGGTGTCAGCAGCAGGGACAAATTCGAAGCAGAGGAGACCTTACCTGCCAAATTCTTGCTCGGCCCACTTGGCCATGGCAAACCAAGCATAAGAGTCTGCGTTCCGTTGAGTAAAGAAGCCAGGCTTGCCACGATCATAGTTGGCCAAAGTCTTGGTATACTGTGGCCCATAGCATGGAATGTTCTTCTCTTCTTTCTTGAAACCTTTGTACCGCAAGTCGATTCTCAGATCATCCACGAATGGAACCTTCTTGGGCGAACCCATGAAATAGTCCATGTGAGTCACCTCATGGAACATAACTCGGGCCCGGTTTTGATAGGCTTCTAGATCTTGGGGATTCAAGCTCCCTTGCTTTATCTGGGTCTTCACCTCCTCAAGCGATTTGTAGGTGAAGAATTGATTGCAAAAGATAATTGTGGGCCAGTCCCCAGAATCTGAGTTATCAGTATACGCTTCCATTTCACCCCCTTCGTCTTCCGCCGGAGGTTCCCCGCCGATACAATCCTGGGGTGGTTTCGGCTTGTCACGACATATCCCTGCGTCGTCCCCTGCTGGGGAGCATGCGACTCTAATCCATAGGTACTGCCAGCCAAATCCAGGTCTAGGGTAATCTGGAGGCCAAAACCAGCCATCGTACATTTGTTGCGCCGATTGATATATGTGCTGGATTTGGTTCTTGATCTCGTCGGATATGGGTCTGGCGCTAGAGTGCCCCCAAATCTCCCGGGCTGCTTGTGAGTTCCAGTCTATGTTCTGGTACAATCCCTTTTGTTGTGCAAGAGTGTAGAAGTCGTCCCACGCCTCGATGATGGCGAACTGTTCATCTTCCCCACAGCCTCGGAACCCGAATAACCTGGTATTTCGCCAGTTATCCGCCGTATAATTACTGCCATCTAGCTGATGTACCGGTGGGTACGGCGGGAAGGGGTCTTTGCTGAAGTCTGGCGCATAGTCTAATGGATGAAGCTGGCTCCCAGACGATGCCGAGGATCCTTCGGCACGACGTGAGCCAGCGTAGAATTCTGAGTGCTGGTGTAGCTGCCAGGAGCCAGCCGTTATCGGAGTTGCTGATATGACGAGGATGTTGTACGAGATGCAAATGAAAATATGCAAAAGGGTCATGGTCAAATATCCTAGAGTCAGGAGCGATACTTGAGCATTCGGTCTGATAGGACTGTAAGAAGTAGAGCATGATACCGTATACCCAGTGCTTTATATGCTCCTTCTTCGGTCAGGTTGCCGCTTCTCACGTCGCTGCTTCGGACGCAGAAATGGTCCTGTAACACTCCTTTATGCATAGCCGCGTGTTGGCTTTCACTTGAGCAAATCCAACATATGTATGATCTATTGGCCTTTAGTCTCGGAGATCATCGACTCTACGTACAATCAGCCCTATTTTGCACTGGGCCAACGCAGCACAGTCCAGTAACAGTGCGGATTTATGGAAAGCTGTCCTTGTTGGCTTTTCTGCAACCGCCATAACTTCCGTCATATTTGCCTGCGTTTTATTTCTGAGCCTCATGCTTTGCCGCGGCGAGGTACATCCTCTGTGCCACTGCGGGCGCTTGACTGTGCCGCGTGAGCTATATTTGTGACCTGGGAAAGTGGCGACATCGTGTTTGCAGCGTGATATCCGCTGCTGGAACTCGTGGGGCGGATGCAACGATGCAAAGTGACAATTTGAGGCGTGCGTAGGCTACCCTGCAATGAAATGGGTAGCCTGATGGTCACCTTCATGTTGGAAAGGGAAGATGACGTCTCGTACTTTTGCCAAGAAAACCTGGCGCGCCAGGTCCAATACGGCCGCAGGTACCTCCTACAGCTGTACACCAGAGGACCTCTATCATCGATTATGCTGCCAGTGCTAAAAGTGTAAGCGCGCGCCTACCGCTCCAAAATCTGTCAGCAAAGTGCAAGCTCGGATCTCTACGCCCTTTGAGGTCAAGTATGCTGCTGTGTGCACCCAGCTCTGTTATATCCCATCTCGCTAAGCTACTTACTTGACCATAATGGAACTCATCAATAAGGCATTCGACATGGTGTCCTCCTCGTGGAGTAGCAACTCAGTTCCTCGATCAACAACCGAAATCACTGCAGGAGTGGAAGAACGCCGGCCACCCGTCATTTCTGGCCCAACACCTCCATACGAACCCTGGACCCGTACCTCGATTGGAGATGAGTTTATCGGCATTCGCGGCTGGCCATCTCGAGGAGGAGTGATTGCTCTTGACGACGCTACTGTCGTTGATTTCGAATTCTTGGACATGAATCCACTGGATCCGCCTCTCAGGCGCGATACAAATCAAACGAGGGAGGACGAGTTCTGCCAACAACTCCTGCTTCTTGGAGCAAAGTGGTATGACAGCGAGGAACGCTACAGATATGTGGGTCAAGTCAAATTTGCGGTTGAGAACGGGCTTGGGAAACGTGAGAATGGAGAAGGCTTACCTCCGCCGACAGAAAGGGAAAGTCGTTGGATATGTGTAGGCTGGCCCAGCACTGGGGGGTTGTGGGTGGCCGAGTTCGAGATGGTATGGGGCTTTGAAGGCGATGATGAAAATTTGCCACCGAGTGAACTAGCGCTTGCTAGGGTCCGCCTGGCAAGAACGATGGATGAGAGATGTTTTCTGCTCAAGACTCTCTATGGCGCGACCTTCTATCAAAAGCTTGAGGATTACAAGGGGCAGGGCTTCTTGAGGGCCTGGGAATGGAAGCGAGGGGGAGAGGTGGGCGATCTTCTAATGCCGAAAGAGACAAGGGAACGCTGGTTCGAATCCAAGGGATCGAGACGCCGTCGTGAGGAGAAGCTTGATGTTTAAACAGTGCTGCCCAAGCGTGCACCGCACGCGGCAAGACTGGTAGTATGGCAGCGTGTTATGACCAATCACAATAAAGCCGCGCTAGTGGATGTACGTTACTGAACAATTCTCATACGTATCCCAAACGTTTTGGACATTTCTGCAAGTGCTCGATGAACAGATTGGTATGAATGAAAGGCAGCAATACGATCTATCCAATCAAAGTGAAGCGGCGCTAGTTGATGTACATTGCCAAACGTTTCCGAAACGTATGAGAAACGTTCTGAACATTGTAACGCTGCTCGAGAAGTCAGTCGACATAGATCAAGACGGGACTGAACTGACCAATCGTAGTCAAGCTACGCTAGTAGATGTACGTTGTCAAATGTTTCTAAAACGTTTCCGAAACGTATCGAACATCCCAACACCGCTGGAAGGGACATGTATGTCCAAACGACAAAGTACATGAGCACTTCCCCTTTCGCGAGACCCTTGACCCAAGCTCGTAAAGTATCTATACATGAACAGAATTGCCCCAACCATAAGTTCCAGACCTCGAAGATCTAGACTGATGCTCCAAACGTCGTCGTCAA
>JAASLG010000869.1:0-13342 GCA_013365235.1 Cercospora sesami
CTTTATGGCCCCGTGAGCGGCCTTCTTGACATGCGTTCAGATCCAGATGGCGAGAGCAATATTGGCGATGATCCTGAGACTGCAGAGAGTCTTCTGGAAGAGGACCCTTTCGAAATGACCATTTCACCAGAAGATGGACAACTTGGTGATGCAGCTTTGATGCGAGACCTGAATAGACGCAGCGCCGCTACCGACAGCGGCAACGTCAATTCTGACTCCTATGACATCGTAGACCTTGGGTTTGATGCACTTGGAAGTGGGCAACAAGCGCTCGGAGATCAGCATCGCTTCAACCCACCATTTACCGGCAAGCATGGACAGAGTAAGGACAAGCGTCATCAGGATGCTACTGTCAAGCTGCGACTCCGTGATTTCCATCTCATCTGGCACCTTCACGATGGCTTTGATTGGCAGCGCACACGCGACGGTATTGTAGACGCTGTTGAGCAGGTGGAACGACGCGCTGAAGAGCGCAAGGCGAAGCGTCGCAGATCCCGACAAGATCCAGAAGATGATGAGTCTGTGATTGGTGACTTCTTGTTCAATTCAATCTACATTGGCGTTCCCGCTGATCTGGACGGCCAAGACCTACGACGCCAGATCAATCGAGGCATCGACCAGGAAATCAGCGAAACAGAGAGTGTGCCTGCGTCCGGGATATCTAAGCCCACGATCTATTCAGCAACTGGACAGCCTCGAAACCGTCAGTCTCAACGCAGGAGACTCAAGCTCGGTCGCACTCGCAGTCATAAGATCGCGTTCGAATTGAGCGGTGTATCTGGCGACGTTCTGGTCTTTGGTTCCGAAAGTAGTGACGTGGTCAGCTCAGTGGACCTTCGCATCAAGGACTTCGAAATCTTTGACAAGGTGCCTACTTCGACCTGGCGAAAGTTCCTGACCCATCTGGAGAGCGACCCGGCCGCGCGCGAAAAGTGCAAGCCTATGTTCCACATCCAGCTGGACAACGTGAAGACTTTGGAAAGCCACTCTGCGTCTGAGATCATCTTGCACGTTGCAGTACTGCCACTTCGACTCCACGTGGATCAAGATGCGCTTGATTTCATCACACGATTCTTCGAGTTCAAGGATCCAGACATGGTTGACAGCCAGGACACTGGCGAGAAACCATTTATCCAGCGTGTCGAAGTTGAGACTGTTGATCTGTGCCTGGACTACAAACCCAAGAACGTCGACTACGCTGGCCTTCGATCCGGGCGGACCAAGGAGTTCATGAATTTCATCACTCTGGAAGGCTGCAACATTCGTCTTAAGCATGCGATTATCTACGGCCTCGGAGGGTTTGACCTACTTCATGACACGCTGAGCAACATATGGACGCCCGATGTCATCCGAAACCAACTGCCGCGTGTGCTTTCGGGCCTTGCACCGGTTCGAAGTCTGGTCAATCTTGGAGTCGGAGTACGTGATGTTGTTGCCATCCCTGTGCGCGAGTACAAGAAGGACGGCCGCATCGTACGCAGCATACAGAAGGGTGCCTTTCAGTTCGGGAAAACCACTGCGAGTGAGCTTGCACGACTTGGTGCAAAGGTGGCCTTGGGCACACAGACTATGCTTGCGAATGCAGAAGAGTTTCTGGCACCTGGAAGCTCCACAGGCGGGCGCTCGAAACTTTCGTCTTCACCAGGCTGGCACGAAGGTGGCTACTTGTCTGACGAGGATGATTCCGAGCGACAACGTGCTGTTTCTGCTTACGCGAATCAGCCTCTTGGCGTCCTTTCCGGTCTGCGATCTGCAAGACGACATCTTGAGCACGATTTGCTGACTGCCAAGGACGCTCTGATCGCTGTGCAGGGAGAGGTCCTTGAGAGTCGCGGGCCGGGCGAGGTAGCGGGCGCTGTCGTCAAGCACGCTCCGACAGTCATTCTCCGACCAGTGATTGGTGCGACACGAGCAGTAGGCACAGCTCTACTGGGAGTAGGTAACGCAGTCGATCGTGGGAACCTGAGAAGGGTCGACGATGTAAGTTTTCCCCAATCTCCCTTCCTATATTGCAGAGCAAGTGCTAACTTTTCGAACAGAAATACAAGAGAAGATGAACAAAGGCATCGCAGCATCAGTGATCTGCTAGTGCACATGCACTTGGGCTGGAATGGCAATGGCAATGTTGCAGCAACGCCTGTCAACCTAGAAATCGGCACAGCAGTTAGTTCTACGCATGACACAGTATTTCGAAATGGAACACCAGCCTCCCACTTCCAGATGCAGCACCATCCCTCCGTATAGCATGACTTGATGGCGAGATCACCTTCTTCCTTAGGTAAAGGACATCATCATCTGCACCCAACACCCCGCTGTCAGTGTTTGCCTCGCTTGAACACTGCAGGCCGTGCGGAGTTGGAGTCACCTGGACACTGCAGGTTATTGCAACGTGGTCATGCCGCCTCGAGGTTGACAACACGCTAAGACGCAGAGAGCCGATGGCACGTAGTATCCGTGAGGTTCGGCTAGTAGACTAAGGATTCGTGAGAGTCGACATGCTCGCATTTTGAGGGTCTTGGACAAGTATGGTGCTGTCTCTACCCTCATAAACTGGCTTGTGAGAGGCTGGTTCGTTGCTCATCGAATCTCCAGGAAGTCTCCGTGCTAAATTCCGTTCAATGTTGCCTAACATTTTGAACAAGGAGATGCGGAGAAGTTCTGCTTCCATTTGGCACTGGCTCACAGTGCTGCGTGCATGACGCTACAATCGCGCAACTTCAACACCGACATGGCCATCCACAGACCCTCCTCATGATCAGACAGCCGGACATCGGTCGTGCTCTCCGCATGCACAAAGTGGCTTGTGACGTGCTCAAAGGATGCGGGAAGGGAGAGGCGCGTTAAAGTCCACGCCAGAACCGAGCAAGCTTTCCCCTGAGGCCAAAGCATCGACTCAGGCGATCATTCTTGTCAGGAATTCCGTCGTGGCCTTCCGAGACTGCAGCAAGAAGCTTCCAACTGACATGATGCTGTGCGAGTCTGCAAGGCGAGAACAACTCCAGCGCGGGGTCACAGCCTTCGTCGCGCCTTTCTACGTTGCAATGCCGACGAAGAGCTCAGAATGAGGAGTCGCCGAGGCTGGCGCCGCTTTATGCTTATACCTATTCACCTCCGATGCAAGAGAAGCATGTGACGCTCGCAGATCGCTACGCAAGCGGCAGACATTACTTGGTGCATAATTCTCCGACTAACTGCAAGGAGTCAGGAACAGAGAAGCCAAAAGTTGTGAAGAGAGTGGAAACGCTGGCAATTGGCTGGAGCATCTCCCGTCCTGCACCTCCTTGGATGCTGATCTGGGAAATTCCACGAACTCACTACGCTGCACCGGCTGCAGAACGAGAACACCTCCAGGATGAATTCCGTCCTGCAGACGCCAGACGAATTTCTCTCATTGGTCGCTCAGCTTGACAAGACGGCTCATGGGCTCCCTGCTGCTGTGCAGATCGTTCGCATGCAGCTTCCATGGAACTCGAGGAGAATGCGGGCGACAGCTGACTTAAACAAGCTCTGTGCCCGACTCTAGATGCAGACGCTTCTCGCTGCTCGCCTTTGCACGGTGCCTCCACGAGTCGGCCTCGTGCTTCTGGACCATTAATATTCAAGGCAAAGTTACGCTTCCGTTGCTGGCAATATCATATTCCTTGTTGTCAAAATTGCAGGAGCCGACCCGGCATTCCGGCACACATTCCAGGCAGAGTTCAAATCGCCTGTTTCAGCGGGCAACAACGAGTCGGCAAGCCGCGACCTCTTTCCAAGCCTGTATACTGGCCGTGTTCCCGTGCCTCTTACCTTTGGGTGCAACCAGTCCTAGGTCGCGGTCATCGCATTCGAGCATATTCGACTGGCAAGCATGTTGTTCAAAAACACACTTTTAGCTTTGTGTATTGCTGCGACTGCATCAGCTGCCCCGTGAGTTACAGACGCGATGTGAAGAACGAGATTCGGCCCTAACAATCCTCCAGTAGCATCAACAAGCGAGCACCATCTGGTTTCAACTGGGGCAACGAAAAGGTCCGAGGTCTAAACATTGGAGGTTGGCTCTTGTTGGAGCCATGGATTACGCCATCTATCTTCGAAAATGTTGACCCGGATGGATCAAGAGGCATCGTTGATGAGTACACTTTGACGCGCTCCTTGGGCGCACAGCAAGCATACGACCGCTACCTCAGACGCCATTGGGAGACATGGTGCACATGGCAGGATTTCAAGAAGATCAAGGACTCTGGCTTCAACCTGGTTCGGATACCGATTGGCTATTGGGCATACGATAACTCCGATTCCCCTTATGCATCCGGAGCGGCGGTCTTCATAGATGCGGCGATCGATTGGGCTCGATCGCTTGGTCTCAAGGTGATGATCGACTTGCATGGCGCCCCAGGTAAGTCCGGTCGCTAGAAAGCCATATGAGCCTGCATAGACTTGTCTCAGCTATGCTCGTATGCCTTCCGCTCACTAATTCTGGCGCAGGCTCCCAAAATGGGTTCGACAACTCCGGTCAAAAGATGGCCACCCCGACCTGGACGCAAGGCAATACTGTGGCCAAGACTCTCCGAGTACTGAAGACGATTCAATCGAAATACGGCGATAGCAAATACGATGATGTGCTTGCTGGCATCCAATTACTCAACGAGCCTCTCACTCCAGCGCTGGATATCAATGTCGTAAGACAATTCACCTACGACGGATTTTACCAGCAAAGAGACTACAGCCCATCACGCGTGGTTGTCTTCCACGATGGATTCCAGCCAACAAACTACTGGAATGGTATGCTCACACCGAACGACAACAATGCCCAAAACGTAGTAATTGATCACCACGAGTATCAAGTCTTCAGCCCAGAGCTGAATGCTCTGAGCCCCGCGCAACACAGAAACTACGTCTGCAGCAATGCACCAGCATGGAATGGTGCGGATAAGTGGACGGTAGGTTCAGTCACTGGACACAGCGCGTGTAGTCCTCCATTCGACAGATACTAACATATCACTCACTTACAGATCATCGGCGAATGGAGCGGCGCCATGACCGACTGCGCCAAATATCTCAACGGCTACCGAATCGGCGCCAGATATGATGGTTCATTCCCAGGCTCATACTACATCGGATCCTGCAACAACCAGAATATGAATGCCTGGTCTCAACAGCAACGAGACGACACCCGATCTTTCATCCAAGCTCAAATCGCAGCTTACGAGAAATATACTCAAGGCTGGATTTTCTGGAACTTCAAGGCTGAAAATGCACCAGAGTGGAATGCTTTCGCTTTGTTGGATGCAGGATTATTTCCGCGTCCTGGGACCGAGCTGTCGAGTTCATGTCCTTAGAAGGGAAATGTGACGACGACGATATTTGGAGGTCCCAGCACGAGCACGCCCACACCGGCGCCGTGTAATATGACGATCGATTGGATGAACGCGACTAACACAGGCAACGTGACGAATGCGAGAAAACGATGGTAGCCTTTGCTGGAAGACAAAACTCATCGGCTATGATAATGAAGACTGGGCAGATACCCCGAGCGCTCAAGTGTAACCAGTGCTGAGGCTCACGACATTTTCTGTATACAGGAGCATCTAGAAAGCAGTGCAGACAACAAATTTCGTAGTTCATACTCACTTGAATACCCTGAATACCCGTCGATCGGAATCATCAGTGGTGTCGGCCGTAGCCTGTGCTGTTCTACTGTCTGAGATCAACGACAAGTAGTTAGGGTAGCATCTGGGGCGTTGTTGTATTTCTCTAGTCTATCTGCTAGTAAATCGAAGGCAGACAAGTTGTCGTCCACGCGCGAGCTATGCATTGTCTGCTTTCAGCCCTACCACAACAGCGCTGGAGTCCACTCCGATGCGTCTGGTCTAGAGCGGTCGATGTTTGGGAACCTGGTCCATCGCTGAGTTCTGCATCAGCGCGCCGACAACCGAAGTCGTTACGACTTGTCCAATCGAACATCATCTGGAAGCCTGTGCCTTGCAATCAGTTGTCCCGAAAGCCGCGATGGTATTGGCATGCGTAGGTTTCTTCGTGAGTCCGGCGAAATATTGGCACGGAGCCGCTCTTGCGGTTTCTGATCCGCTGCCGTAGGTACCGGGGAATTGTTAGCATGTCGTGCGCTGTCAGGCACAAAGTTCCAATGTACTGGGATGTTGGCGATCTTTTTGGGACGTGTTGGTATACCCTGGCTGTGTTCTAGGCGCTCACTTGAACTTCGGCTGGTACCGAGTGTTGCGCGTCTTATTGGATCTCAAGGTGATGGTGGTTGGGTTCCATTGACTATCAGCCTTTGCTTGCTCATCACGATCCAAATTATTGCCGGAAAAGTCTTGCACCACTGTCCGCAATGAGAAGGTGGACCAGCCGCTCTCCGCGCTGTATTCCTCATTCGATCATGCCGCTCCTTCGTACTCCTCGCACGCGCAGTGTTGTTGCATGAGAAAGATTGCTGCGCAGAGACGATCGTAAATCGCTCAACAGGTCTGCGAAATCTGCGGAAGGGAGATCCATGTTGTGTACTTTCACATCAAGCCCTGCGAGCTGCCGGAAACCTTTCACTGCGTTGGAGACATGAGTCTTGAGCTCGTCATGTGCGTATCTTGAGAAGCTGATGCAGACTTTCAAGTACCTTAGCCGGTGTCCAACCATGGAGTCTCGGATGAATCCCCACCGACATCGAAGTTCAAGCCCTTGATCCACGAGGCGGCTGAAGCCTTGGATCGTCTCCAGGTAGCCGAAGAAATCGCTCAGAGTCATCTCGATACGAAGACACGCTGTCGCGAAAAGTGAGTCGCGAGCGATGCCTAGTAAGCGAGTGTTTAGACCAAGAGCGAGATGCGTCTGAGCGGATTTGGCAGTCAGTCTGGGGGGTGCGAGATAGCCAAAGATCTGCAGAAGAAGCTCGTCTGGCAGGTCCAGCAACTCGACATGGGAAATTTGGTGCATCGTTGGTTCCACAGGTATTTTTGCTGAAATCGTGAACTTGTTGCATCGTGCAGGGTGAGTAGGCAGATAAGAGATAGTGCCGTGACGTCGCAAGTGTCATATACAGATTACCTGAAACGACGTGAACGACGCGCTAGAAGGATTCGGATCAGCAGGTACTATCAGCTGTTTCTTGCGCCCACGTGTCGCTTGCCCGGTCTACGGTTTCGGATCTCGTGACGGTAGCGGACCAGCGCTCGTCGCAGACTGGACACTTCGATACGAGTGTGTGACATGATGCCCGACACTCCTCAAACCTGCTGACGTTGGCCTCATCTTGCCTCGACCCCTGCGCCACAAGGCAGCAGACGAGAGTGGCTGTTTTCGTGCTGTGTAACAGATGTTGTTGGTAGGCTGCCGAGTGAAAAGAGGCATCGGACGAGGAGGATCAGGCCGGACAGGAGCATTTCGGCCCTGACGCTCGCGGTCGACGGCGGAGGAGGTGTTGAGAAGAGGTCACTGGACATTGTCTGGGACGAGGCTAGCAGGCCTGGGGGCGGTACTAGCCATCGCGCCAGAAATACAACATCTGTGGTCCGATCTCATTCGGCAAAGGAGGCATGCGGGCGTTTGACATGTGGGTGATCAAACGGCAGATGGGGGTGCGTTGGCTGGCAGGCGGCGACGCGACGCTTCGGAGTCGCGTTTCATCACACATGCACAAGTGCTGCTCCAACGCCGGCGACGTCACTCCAAAAGTAGCGGAGCGGACCCTGGCCGAATGGAAAGCAAAGGCGAACGTGATCGACAAGGGTTTCGTGAAGACCAGCACCCAGTCCAACACTCCTCCTCCGCGCCCCTCGTCCACGCCGACACGCACGCAACAAAGACAAACACCCTCGGATGGAGCCACTGCACAGTTGACCATTGCGCCTCCGCGATACCACGCTCTGTCTCCGCGACACCCACCTCGACTCTCGCTGCCGGGGACACTTGGCCAGCTGCCGCCATATTGTGTAGGGATTCGTATCCGCCAACATCGCTTCCGTGTCGCGCCCTTGCTCTGCCATACGAGTGCTATGCTGCGTTCCTGTGCCAACTTGTGATGCTGCCGAACGACCTGCTTTCCACCGCACAACACCCAGCCATTTCACCACACAACTCGGCCTCGCCATTGATCTCTGAGCAGCAGAGGACAGCCCTGCACGACCGAGAGCCCGAGCAGACAACTTCTGCGCAAGGAAGAGATTCGAAGAGCTTGAAGCAGAGACTATTCCAGCTTGCGGGCAAGAAGAAGGACGGAAAGGTCGCAATGGAGACCATGAATAGCACTGCGTTTGAAAAAGCTGTCAATGCTGCTGGCACAGCAGAATCGCAAAGCACCACACAGCAGCGACAGCCGGACTTGAAACCGCAACCGCGACGGACACCTGCATCGCCCTCGCGACTTCCCTACCATTCAGCCATGTCCGCGTCTCCGTCGAGACTACGATCGAGTTCACCCAGACTACACAGCCCGGCGTCTTCCGAGATCTTCGAACGTAATGTCCAAGAGCCACTACCGATCTCAACATTGAGCAACGAACTTACCGACGCACACATCCCGGCCCATGTCATGACAGAAGACGACATTCCTCCTGCACTGGACGCTTCAGCAGAGGCAATAACAAGCAAGTCGCTCAACCCAGACGAGGTTGAGATTGTTACATCGACTTCTCACCAGCCCGCAGCAGCCAGCGTCTTGGATGGCTCCACCAGTCAAGCAGATCTCATTTCGTTAAATTCGCCATTGCGATTTGAGACTGCAATCGATTCCGAGCCGGCCTCGAGCCTACAAGCATCTAGCATACTGCAGAATCTCGACGACGAGGTCGCGAGTAGCTATGGCCAATTGGATCCAAACGACGTTCGACGCCTGAGCTTCATATCCTTCAAGGATGTTGTGCAAAGCGAGCTCCAGCAACAGCACTTGGCAGAGATCGGGAATCGTGACTCACTTCACATTGGTGGACACTCCTTCAGCAGCTCTATGAATGAGCGGGCGACCTCTCCCTTACGTTCGCCACGATCTCCAACATCGTCTGCTGCAGCATCAGCAGGCGTCACTACACCTCCACCGGGGCTCAACATTTCCTACCCTTTGGCCGAGCAATCACCTGGCAGGATCGGAAGCCCTGGAAGCATGCACGGATCTGCGCATGGGCATGGAGAGCTGACCATCGAAACGATGAGTCAAAGTATCAGGAAGACCGCCAGTGGCGACCTGAGCAATGTCAGAATTCGCGACGGAAGTGATGGCATACGATCTGCTGGACTGAGCCCTGTCGGCGACGAGAACGAATTCACGAGGCAGATGCAGAGCAGAAGTCGCACGAACTCATAGCTTGGCGGCGGTATGGCGGCACCGCCGGGCGCCAGAAAGGGAAAGAGTCTTAGCTGATCCGAGCTAAGACTTTGTTGTCTGCCCAAGTGGCTGTTGGGTTGAGGAACTGTGGCTTGAGCACAGATGTGGGAATGAGCGGGAGAGTGCTGCCTGTTGCACATGATTTTATTTTGGATTATTTCTATTGTCTGGGTCTTGTGACACGACAGATTGAACACTCGATCTGGTTTCTGCTGGGAGTATCATTACCTTTGAGAAGCTTCATGCGGATTTCTCGAATGACTACTGAAACTGGCATGGATATACCTTGGAGTAAACACTTCTTTAGGGTTTTGAAGGAAGAATCGGCTTTTGCTGCTCTTGGGAGAATGTAGAGATTCGGCTTGAGCCTTTCAACGCGCGGCCGTACCAAAGAGGACTGTTCATGTGATCAATGTCAAGTGCTGCCTGTCCCTTTCAATCTCGTCTCTTTTCACCTTCAGATCCGCTCGCTTCGGGCGGCATTGAGGCGTCAATCCTTGATCGCCGCAATTGAGAAGGACATGTGACTTCTCTCATCCTTCAAGCTACGCATTGGCAATCAGCTTGTGACCTCTGGGACAAAATGATCATCCTTCGTGAGCACAAGCTTGGCAACAACCGCCTAGAGCAGAGCAGATCACAGTTGGGCACAGATGTGTGAACGCCACAAATTGAACGAACTTCGCCTTGCCAAGACGATGGCTGATTCAAGTTGTTCTCGTCGCTTCCAAAGCGTGTTCGGAGAATTAGCTCTGTCACGATCTCTTCACATCAAGTTGATCGAAATGATGTTCTCGAGGCAGCACGTTTCAAGATGCTATAAGCTTCTCGAACGTCCTTCCCAGAGGAGATTGCGGATCGGTCCAGCAATGTGCTGTGCTATCCATTCCATTGGGAGTCGTATGAAATGGCTTGTTGCTTTTGCGAGACGAGCCGGTCGTGGCAAAGGTGGTGTTCTCTCCCAGTTGGCTTGTTCAATGAAATGCGGTGTGTTTGGGACTCAATCCAGATCCCTCACAACCTCATGGTGACGCACTAGTACGACTTGCAACGCCTCTTATACCTGTGCCTCTGACTCGTGGGCATGGAACTAGACGTTGAGAGAGGCCCAATTCGCTTCAAGATCATCCAGTCGGCGGGCACAGAGCACGAGGCTGCCGGTACGTGGAGCGTCGGAGAGATTACAACATGGCACATCTTGCAGTGCCGTATGCATAGAGACAGAGAATGACAGCCGTCTGCACGAGACTGCGTGTGTTATGCTTTGTTCAGCACGGAGGGCAGGAGAGGTCTTGCGATGCTGTGACACAGGCCCGACAGCATGGCACGCTTGATAATGATCACCACAAGCACTTGGGCGCGTACCTGACGGGCTCGCCACGCCTCTGACATCAATCATGGACACGTAAACTCTCGTAGAGGATCAATGCGGGTATTGCATTGCTGTCGTTACTCGTCCCAGAGCTTCACAGCTGAAACACGGAAAAAGTATTGGCGAGGATGAGCGCTGCAGGTGAGAGTTTTCCAGTGACGCAGCAAAAGCACAGTAAGAATCAAGCAGTTCTCTCAGCAGCAGCAGCGGGCCAGGTACGCGGTCTTGCCGTCCTTCGTCCTGGGCAGCGAGGGATTGGGCTACAAACTAGCGGCAGCGCCCTGTCTCCCAACTCCATGCTCAATGGGTGACGGAGAAATTAACCTTGGGCGCGCACGCATCTGCTGTCAGCACTGTGAGAGAGGATGGCAGCTGTATCGCGTGGACAAGGAGGTCCATGCTTGCGCAGCCATTCGCCGTTCCTGGTAGGTAATCCACCGCGGCAGGGAATCTTGATGGGAACGTGATTCTACCGGCCAGCGTGTGTGGTGGAGGAGGGCGGAGGCTGATGACCTCGTCGCAGTAGCAGTAGCAGTTGGAGTGTGTAGATGCATTTGTGCTGCGAGTGACAGAGTCGTCGTGGCTTTGAGATCGACAACGCTTAGCTCGCTGGTGGAGGGAGGAAGCGCACGCACGCCCCACCGTCGACGGCCGTAGAGGATCGTGCCGTGCTCTTCTCTCGTGTGCGCGAAGTGGCGCCGTCAGTCACCACCTCCATCTCCATACTTCCGACCGAGCTGCTCACCACGCGAGCGGCGCCGACTGCCGATTGTGTGAATTGTCCTGACCGACCACCTCCTCGTCCCCCGGCCTGTCGGACGACACTGGTAGCGACGTCCACCTCCACCTCCACCCTCGAAGCAAAGCCGCTTCTTTGTGTCGTCCTCAGCGCTCGCCAATGCTGGCGCTGGAGCACTAGCTCGGCCGACCAACCCATTGACTGCTGCTGGCGGCCTCTGCGATTTCTTTCGCTCGCTGTGTCGTGCCCTCGCAGCGCCCGCCGAACGAGAAATGCGAAACAGCCGCCGACAAGTGACCGCGGGCTTGCTAGGAGCACCTCGTCGAGCTGGTGCTGACCAGGCGCTGAGCACGTTGGAACGGTGACTTGGGCCTGGACGAGGAGCCATCACTACCACCACCACCGCGGCGACAGACCATGAGTGACAAATCCTCCCGCCGCCGCAGCGGCGTGTGGCAGTCCAATGTACACGACCAGGACAAGTCGCGCAGCAAAAATAGATGGGGGCAGGAGAAACAGTCCAAGGACCCGAGCATGTATGATGAGTATCTGACCGAGCGCCAACCGACGACGAGTATGTCCACGAGCTCCACGCAGACTGAGCCCAAGCCGAGATCAGTCAGCCGCCGCCCCTCCATGCCGCTGAGGCAAGGCTCGGGTAGCACAGCAGTAAACAGCAGTGGCACACAAACGACCATTCGGACGGTAACACCCGAAGACCAGCGCACGAGAAGGGGAAATTCCCTCGAGCACCACGATCGCAATGGCAATGGCAACCTGCCCGTGAACACCACCATGAACTTTGAGCAGGTCTTCATTCCGCACACCACAACGACCATCGTAGGTGGTGCTGCGGCGCGAGACAGTCCCGGCGGGTCGTCGAGCAGCAAGAGCAAACGGCGCGACAAGGACCTCGACCGCGAGCGCAGCCATACAATCAGTCCTAGCGGCAGCAGAAACGGCAGCGTGAACCTGACCAACACCTCCTTCCTTGGGCGCAGTGAGAGTGCGGGCAATGGTCATCGTACGCATGGCGTCATGGCGGACAATGGGCACTCGCAGCGTCCGCGCACGAGCACCAACGACGAGCGGAGAAGAGGCCACGCCGACACGGCTGCAGGCACTCGATTCAAGAATCGAGTCGGCAGCGTGCAGTCGCCATCCTCACCCATAGGCGGGGCTGAATATCTCGCCTCAGTACCAGCTGCCACGGAGCCGTTGACTGCGCCGTCTGTATCGTCAGTCGGCTCGCCGGTCGTGTCACCTTCCCACACACCTCAGGGGCATCGCTCTATATCGCCAGTGTCTTCCAGCACGGCCGACTCAATAACATCTGCTCTGCCCAGCGCCAATGCGAGACGAATATTGCACCTCATGAAGACACTCAATGGCAGAATGAGCGGCAACGTCATATTTCGGCGAGGTTTTGGAAATCCGTGGAGCCAGAGTTACTGCTACATACATGAAGAGAGTGGGAGCCTCATGTACGAGTCGCGAGGGAGTGAAGGTGCTCACAAGACACTTGTCCCGGAACTTCGAGGCTCTTCCGTGAGGTCGAACCTGGATGGGGAAATGCCGTACCTCGAAGTCTCGTTCCCGGATCGAACTGAAGAAGTGCACATCAAATTGCAAACACAGTCTGACTTTGACGCCTGGTTTGCGGCTCTGCTGCACTGGACACCAAGAGACACGAGTTCCGTCAGCAGTAATGAGCCGCGTCCGGATCCGGACAACACCAAGTCATCGTCGATGTCCGAGCACAGCAAGCGAAGAGCCTCAGTCAATAATCCTGTCAGTCCGCAGACTCGGGATCGCGCTTCAAGCAATAGAAGTCAGAGGAGCGATCGCCGAAAGTCAGTCATAGCGGCTCTGCCCAAGGAGAACCCTGTCATCAAGATTGGCAAAATGATTTACT
>JAASLG010000870.1:0-11368 GCA_013365235.1 Cercospora sesami
CGCGGTCTGATCATGACTGTGCTGGGCAAGCAGGAAATCATTGAGCACGACGTGGATGAGCTGAGCAAAGAAATTGCCATTATTGGAAAGCACTTCAAGGACGCTGGTGTCAAGAAGGTTGCCATCTATCTGCCCAACAGCGTCGAATATCTCTCGACCATCTTTGGTGGGTTCAAGAGTTCCAATTTCGGATTTCATGACAACTGACACGCATATAGCATGTGCCTTCTACGGCCTGAGCCCTGTCCTGTTACCATACAACGTGCCTCACCCTAAGGTCTACGAGCTTCTCAATGCCACTGGAGCTGACGCTCTTGTCGCAAACGCCGGAACCCTTCCCCTCGACGATTTGACAAAATCATGCCAACAACTTCGCCTGGTCACCTGGGTGGTGGAAAGGACCAGCAAACACATGGATTGGTCCGGTGTGCCTGATCACGCTCAAGGTCGTCTGCAGGTCAGCGTCTGGCATGATCTTGTGGACGAGAACAAATCATCGGCTAGTGCTCAGCTTCCGGACAATGAGAAGGGAGACAAACCCGGAGACGTCATCTTCGTGTGGCAGCACACCGATCCCGCTATCAAGCCAGAAATTGTGGCCCTAACCCAGGACAACATCGTTGCCGGCACTGCAGCTCTGATTACAGCAATTCCACTTCGTCAACGCCTAAGTTCGGCAGACTTAGTCCTTCCCGCCGATACCTTTACCCACAGCTACGTGCTGTGTCAGACCTTTGCTGCACTCTTCATGCATACCAGTCTTGCCATTAATAGTGTGGCTGTTCCTGGTGTCGATCTTGCTCTCGCGAGAAGAGGAGTTGCGCCGACAGTCATAATCGCAAGTGCAGAAACATTGGCCAAGCTCCACCAACAAGAGACTGGCGCTCTCAGCTCTGGTCTTCAAAAGTTTGGGAAATATAGCCAAGATCAGACGATAGCGGCAGGCCGCTTACCCACCGATGGACTACTCTTCAAGCTTCTCGCACCAAAGTCAGGAAGTACTGAGCCCGGCAAGCTTCGCCTCATCCTCACCTCCGATCGCCTCGGTGCGGGTTCGCCACCACTCACTTCAACAATGCTCAGCGATCTAAGGATCTTTACCAGGAGCCGCATCATTTACGCCCTCACTGCTCCTCAAGTAGCAGGCGCAGTGTCACAGACAAACGTCTTTGATTACAGACGGGTTGACGGCGCTGCTCACGGCCACTTTGGCGTGCCACTCAGCTCCGTAGAAGTGAAGCTCCTGAGTCCCGAAGACGATTCTCGTGTCGGCGGATCAGAGCCAAAGGGACAGCTCACAGTCATCGGCCCTGCTGCCGTTGGTGGGCGAGCACTACTCAACGTGCAAGCGACGATCAGAGAGGATGGCACTGTAGCTTATGCATAAAATGTAATACCAAAGGTATTGCATGAAATTCCAAAAAGCTGGTCTCAGCAGACTTTTTCCAACCCTCTACTTGCACCCTCCGCATTCATTGCTAGGCTTCTTCTGCTCTGACCCACCGAATGCTAACCTGTTGATCCCATCCACCATACCCTTGATTTCCGTCTTGCCCGCCGCAACCTGACTCGGCGTGCTGGAATACGAAGGCGGCACATCCATGCAAGGGTTTTGCGTGAAGAAGTTTCGTGGCCTAACACAACAATCGTCAGCATCACGCGCAGTCAAACTCGCTCTCTTCAAACTGCGCTGAATCAGAAATTTGCAGAACTCACCTCAACAAAACCGTCATCGGCTCCGCAGGCATAACAGGGTAATCCTCCGGTGCGGGGAAATGTGTCAAACCGAAGGTATGCCAAAGCACAACGTCTTCGTTGTCCAAGCTCGCGTCTGGGTCCGCTGCGATCCAGGCTGGAAGGCCTTGAGAAGGTTCGCCGGAGGTTTGGGGGACGTGGCGGCCTGCGGGGTGGATTTGGGAGTCGTCATCTACAGGTGTGAGTTAGTACCTTTCCATATGTTGTATAGATCATGATGGGTAGCTTTGAATGGATCAAGGAAATGATGGGGATACTTACATTTCGTAACGTGAACAGCATGCCGAGCGAAGCCAGCACGTTTCCAGACCAGACTGCCTTCTTTTGGAAGGAGCGGTGGGACTTCTCGGCTGACGAGTTTGTATGATACAGGTTTCTTGCTGTAGGCGTTGATCTTGTTCGTGTTGGCCATGTCCCATGTTCGGCTGGTGTTGCCGTCGTAGTCGCTCTTCGCAGTGTTTGGTGTTGCGAGTTTGGTCTTCTTCGCGTAGAAGGCGTTTCCGTAGGGATTCTCGCTCGAGCCTACGGGAGCTTCGCCGCGTGTGGCATCGACCTGGAAGACGGTATTGTTTGGTCCATCGATGTTCGGGTCGAGACGTAAGCAGAAGAGATGTTGGTGGTTGTGAGCGTTCACGCCAGGATAGACTTCTGTGCCCCAAGGTGCTGCGTCTTCGCCTGGTGCGAGGGCGTAGGTGTTTAGAATTCCGGTGAGCTTGATCTCGAGTTGGATAGTTCCGTCCTGGTGGAATATCCAGTACACGCAGTATTCGTAGTTGGCAGCGGTGAAGACGTGGCTGATAATGAACTTGCGAGCGCGGGTCACTGTGCAAGAATCATCCCGGAAATCGGTGTGTTTGAACAGAATTCCAGCGTCCTCTTCATGGATGCAGATGGCATTCTTGATCGTTTGTGGCTCGCCGGCACGATTGACGAAATCAGCATTCATGTAATGAATCGCACCTTTGCAATCGCAGCCAAGAGCCAGAGAGTTAGTCATGTAGCCTCCGCCATACTCGCCAAGATCGAAAGCATGTTTGCGCTGGTGAGGGTGTTCTGGGTTGCCGTAGGGTACGACCATCTCCGCCAGAGACATTCGCCAAAATACTGGGCGGACGTTGCCTTTATCATTGAATGTGATGTTGGACAACACTATCCCTTCCTTGTAGTTGAAGCCGACATGAACGGACCAATTCTGCCACTTCAATGTGCGTCCGTCTACTGTGAAGGATACGCCTTCTGGTTGGGAGATGTGGATTGGCTTCAAATCTGTTCTGAAGCCACTCTCCTGCTTGATCGCATCTGAATGATAGTTGATCGCAGGAGCAGCATTCAATGGCCTTCGAACCTTGGGCACGTCAATGTGCATGATCTCCTGGGTGTCGGCATTGTAGATCGGGCAGAAGTCAAGAGGATAAGTATACTGGCTGTCGTCCACGTGCGGTCGATAGTACATCAAAGCCTGCTGCAATCGAATTCCAGATCCGAATCTCTCGTCGTAGCCAATAGTCCAGGGATCGCAGTATACTTTGTGCATATCCTCTGGTGGAATTCCAAGGATGCCGCACTGCTCGATGACCTTCGGATCCTTGCGTACCACAGTCTCCACGATCTGCAAGTCTTCCATGGTGATCAATGGCTGCACACCTTCAGTGAGCTGCCAGCTCACTAGTCGAGCTTCTGTGAGATTGACGATGCCATCGTAAACCTTGCTCCCTCTGCCAATTGCTACGACATCTGCCACGCGTGCCGGTCTTGGTACTGTCTCTGGCGATGCCAACCATTTCATCATTTCCGCTTTTCGCGGCTCCCAGAGCGTGACAGCATTGAAGTGAACATCCGGATGCTCTCGGCGAACAATAGCGACGGCTGCCGCAATTTCTTGTGTAGACAAGGGATCGAATGGATGCGTCTGTGTCTTCTGGCCTGCGACGTGGGCCGCCATCTGTTGTAGCCGTTCCAGCACCATTCTGTATTCTCGTCTACGCTGCCGCGGGTTTTAGAGTTTCCAGATAGATAAGAGAGAAGAAGAAAGGGAAGCAGACGGATGTGAGAGAGACGCAACTGATATACTTACCAAGATTTTGTCGCACCAAAGGTCTGTTTCAATGGCTACCCCGCCTCAGCAAGCGGTTCCATCAACTCGCAGCGCTGGTCAGTCGTGTAAGTCACTTATCAGCAGTATTGGCGACCAGGGTATCCAATCGCCGCGGCCGATAAGGCTGGAGAACTGCACGCAAGGCAAGAATTGCCATTTTGGGGAGGTCCAGACGAGAGCTAGTGTTCACGTGAAGAACAGAAGTAGTGAATATGGGTGACATCGGAATCTTTGACTTGGGAAGTTCGCGTCGTTATCAGACAGATACGACGCGTGGTGTTCGTGGGAGAGGAGCGATGTCGGGTTGCGCTGAATCAAATCGTGAAGTAATGTTTTGAGCCACGGCCGGGCCGGCCGCCATGTCTTTTGATTTAACCTAATCCGTATTAGCGTGATCGAGCTCGATAATGTGCTACTTCAGCGAAAGAGCTCTCAGGAAAAATGCCTATAATGGCAACCTACGACGGAGGCTCGAGAATCTACAGATTTCTCGACCACATTGAACAGTGCCTGATCACTTCAAGAGCCTTAAGTAATCAGTGGCTTTTCAATATTGTAACATACAGGCTGTCGGAGCAGGTAAACTCATTGCTATTGCTGATCCATTCATGTTGTCTGTGCCAGAGTCTCGACACCGGCGGGTGCGTCCCCACCGGCGGAAAGACGATCGGAGATCCAAGGAATGACACATCGTCTTCGCAATTCGTCGCATCCCTCGATCGTTGCATGATGCGTAGCTAGAGCCGTAAATGCTGTCGAACGATCACAATTCCAATGCTTGGGACTTCTCAGTCTCTCGCCATCGAAGCATAGAGCCGCACCAGGCTTGTCGATCTGTCGGACGCCCGGCACCTATTTGCGAACGAACATTTCCTCATCGTTCTCGTCTTCGCCGTCGCTGATGTATCCCTCGTCGCTGAAGAGATGTGGACTCTGTCTGAATGCTGGGTTGGTGATTCTGGGCGTATGACCAGCAGTGTAGCTCAGGGAAGGAGTGTTGGCAGCGACGGCAGCTGGCTCTTCGTCCTCGACATCTGCGCTCGAATCGCGTCCTGTAGAACCGAAGTGAGTCTTCTCGTTCTCACATACGTGCTTGGGATGTGCTTGAACGTAGCTGCACTCCATCTTGCCGCTCTTGACACGCAGAGGATTGCTCATGAGCAGCTTGTCGGCCTGCATCAGTTGCGGAATTGTGCGCGCTGTCTTGCCTTTACCCTTACCACCTGGCTTGTTTCTCTTGGCGAAATATTCGAGATCGTGGCAAAGTCGAACGGTGAAGTCGTGCTTGTTGTCGATCGTTTCGTTTTCAGGATCGCGATAGGCTGTGCCACGACCGATAACCTCTGTGTTTTGGAATGCCTCCTGCCACTTCTTTATGACTCTCGTGTAGACGTCGCAATCGAGCAAGAACAGACATGTAGCTTTGCTGATACTCAGTCTCCAGATGAGCTCGTAGGCATTGAAGTATCCGCTCATGTTGCCTTGAAACTTACTAGGAAGATGTCAGATCGTGGTTTCCAGCAGAAGGGATTGGGTAGCTTGATGACTCACAACATGTACTTCTTGTCGACGAAGCCAGCACTTCCGTTGAAGTACACGATCAAGAGATCGTCTACCCTCTTTCCCTCTACAATCGATAGGATCTGATTGTGCGCGTTTTGGATTGGCTCTCCTTTTGCGATGCCGACACTGATAACTTCAGCGTTGGTGTATGTCTCGAGAGCTTCTCGAAACCGCTGGTTCTTGATGTCATGGATCGATGGAATCCAGAACTTGCTTTCGGCAGTTTGCAATACGTCGTCGAGGATTACCCCCGTAATGGACTTGAACGGTCTGAATTCGTCGACGGCCATATTGAGAGTGTCGCAGCGAGCTTTGAGGCTTCAGTATGTGACCAGGGAGATAACCTGAAGATGGGCTGGCTTGGTCAGTCTTGTGTGTTGGTTGAAGAAAAGGTGAGAAGGATTTCGGGGCGGCAAAGCGCAGTTTTATGCTGCCTTGGCCAGCGCAGGAGCTGCTCACTTGTTCACATCGATCCGGGGCGTCATTCGCATGTGGATCTGCGCTTCCAAGCATGTGAAACATGTGCGAGCAGCTCAGATGCGAATTGTGCTTTTAGTCCTGAGCCGCGCAGCATGTGCGCCAGAGGCGAATTGCATGTTGTAAGGGCCTCACAGTTCCTTTGCCTGGTTCATCAGCTTGCCGCCTAACGATAGAGAGACGTTCATGTGAGTGGGCCTGTCGACATAGACCTTGGAGCGTGGAAGCTGGGTCGCAGTCATCACCCAACATGTGTCCTCATCGCTAAGGTAAGCTTCCAATGTCAACAAAACATGGAAGAGTGGGTCAGTATCATGTGGTTTCTAATTTTCTGCTCTCACTGTGTCTCGATGTGTGAGTCTGAAGATGGCGGAAGGCGGCCAGAGGGATTGGGAAAACAAATTTTGTTAAGTCACGCGTGCGGCCCCGTCTGAGTGATCAAAATCACACCGCATTCGAGCGTTGGAGCTTCAGCTTCAGTTTAGTCGCACTGCTCGAGCATTCTGCATCGATGCTGGCGCCAGCCGAATCTGCTCGCAGCTCACTTGAAGTCGCGCTCATGATTTTCAGGCCGGATGATCAGGCAGCAGCCGCTTCTTTATTCTGTCGCTGGCATTGCAGGTATTTTCTTGATGCTTTTGCTGATTCCAGGGATCAGTTAGTTGTACTTGGTGTCCGAGGAAGGCTGTGAAGTCGAAAGGAGGAGGTTGTTGCCGCACGACTTCTGACCACCCACGACAAAAGGCCATCTCAACGCGACATTTCTCACCTCGAACCAATGGAGAAACATCACCGCCAATTCTGCACTAATACACCGTGCTATCGAAAGTTGCAGACATTTCAGGTAATTGCCATCTCACTGTCTCTTAGCTCCTGCTGTATGTAGCTACCTTGCCAAGCGTTCTTTCCAGGCTCAACGTGTTCTGTGTAACGATCGCAGTTCCCCTCACGAAGACTCGGCGCTTGACAACACATACTGGACTCTGCTCCTTGCAGCAAGTTGGCAGACAAGACGGAAACCACTCCAGACTAGTATTACTACTCAGCAAGCTACAAAAATGCCAGTCAACACCAACCTCGCGGACGAAATCGAGGTTCGAACTGGCCAAACCTCCTCAAAACGTCTCTTAACCTACTTCATCCCTGGCAATCCAGGCCTCGTAGAATACTACCGTCGCTACCTGGAACAGCTCAAAGAATCACTTCAACACCGCAAAGAAGAAGTCATCATCTACGGCGCTAGTCACGACGGATTTGAATTCCACACACCATCCAATCGCATCAACCAAGGCCCACCTCCCTTCTCTCTCCAACAAGAAATCCACTGCGTCCGAACCAAACTCTCACTCAAAGCCCGAGAACTCTCCACCGACTCTCAACCCCTCGATGTAATCCTAATCGGCCACTCCGTCGGTGCATACATGCTCCTCGAAACAATCGAATGGTGGCAAAAGCAACCCACCGAACAAGCCGTCTACTCAATAAAAGGTGGAATTTGTCTCTTTCCGACAGTCGTCGATATCGCCAAAAGTGACAAAGGTCGATCACTATGGCCGATACTGTCGTTCCCCGGTACAGGATATCTTCTCTCTGGAATAGCATACTGTCTCAACGCTCTCTGGCTTCTCGATTGGATGACAAGGAAACTGACACCCGGACCTGAAGGCGGCGCCGTGACCGCCGCATTCGCTCGCAGTGATCACGGAATCCGACAGCTCATCTACATGGCCCGAGACGAACTCGCATCAATCAAAGAGGATAAATGGCATGCGCAGGATCTTTGGGGCACGGTCCACGAGTCGAATGGAAACGCAAATGGGAAGCTCTTTAGCGATGATCAAGAAGCTTCTACTAGTGTCGCCACAGCACCAGGCGCGCCGCGGACGAAATTGTACCTTCTATTTGGGAAAGATGATTACTGGGTGAATAATCATAGTCGCGATAGTTTGATCAGCGCGAGACATGGAGGGCATACGACGATGGAGGTTTTACATACCAGGCCAGAGATACCGCATACGTTCTCGTTACATCCTGATCATAGCGATCATGTGGCTGAGAAGACTGCGGCGTGGATAACAACGTTAGAGTCGGAGTGAAGAAATTGAATGTTAGATTTTCCTTTTCTCGGTAGTGTAGAAGAAACGTCCTTTTGACACAGCTGCCGTCTATTCAGATCGTCATATCTCATAAAGTGGAGGAGCCGAATATCTCTCTATGTGAAGTTCACTCTCGCAATCCCAGCGCCATCGCTATGTAAAACACCAAAAGCCACCGATTTTATTCTTTCATCGCGAGAACCATGTCCTGTGTATCCATCTAATGCTTCCCAAGACTCTGCAAATTAACAAGCTCAAAGTACCGCCCCTTCTTCGCGATCAATTCGCTGTGCGTTCCATTCTCCACAATCTTGCCTTGATCAAATACGTAGATCATGTCTGCTTTTTGAATCGTCGACAATCGATGAGCTACGGCGATCGTTGTCCGTCCCTTGGCAGCTTTGTCTAGCGCCGCCTGCACGATTTTCTCGGACTCGCTGTCGAGAGCAGAAGTTGCCTCGTCGAGCAATAGAATTCTTGGATCGCGCAGGAGTGCACGAGCGATCGCCACACGCTGTTTCTGTCCACCTGAAAGCATGCTTCCCTTGCTTCCCACTACCGTGTCGAAACCTTCTGGGAGAGACATGATAAATTCGTAGATATTTGCGTCTATGCAGGCTTGGACGATGGCTTCTTCGGGGACGTCTTCGGGGGCTTTGTCTGCTCCGAGGAGAATGTTCTCGCGGATTGTGCCTTGGTAGAGGGTAGGCTCTTGGGACACGAGGGCGAGTTTGTTGCGGTAGTTGTTGACGTTCAGCGAGGAGATCTCTTTGCCGTCGACGTAGATGCCTCCCACCAGAGGATTGTAGAATCGTTCCAGTAGGGCGATGGTCGTGGACTTGCCGCAGCCAGAAGCGCCGACAAGAGCGACGTACTGTCCAGGTCGCACTGATAGGTTGAGACCACGAAGTACAGGCTGCTCAGGCCGGGTAGGGTAGCGGAAGTGCACGTCGCGGAACTCGATGTCTGCTTCCACATCAGTGATATCACCACCATGAGTAGCCCAGGTGTCAATCTCTGGCTTGCGATCGAATAAAGTCTTCATCTCGTGTGCAGCATGCTTAGCCTTGCCCATATCGGGGGCGAAACTGAAGATAGTACCAGCAGATTGTGCTCCGAAGATGACAGCCGAGAAGCACAAGAAGAACTGGAACATGCTGTACTCGCCACTGCCAATGAGTGTGCCCCCGTACCAGAAGCCGAGGGCAATACACAGGAACATCAAACTCTGCGAGGCGGCGTAGAGTGAGCTAGAGCGGATGATCGATTGCAGTGAAGACTTCTCCTGATCGACGATCTGCTCATGGTAGTGATTCCACACGTCGTGCTCACGAGTCAACGAAGCGACAGTGCGGATGGCCGAGGTCGCTTCACAGGCATAAGAAGCAGACTTGGAGTAGGCTTTCTTTGCACGTGCTTGGAATCTGGTGAGCATCCAGAAACGCAGGAAACCACAGGCCAGCACAACTGGTACTGTGGCGATACAGACCAGCGCGAGCTTCCAGCCAACGGCCAAGGCGATGACAAAGCCGACAATCAGGGTAGTGGTGACCAGAAGAAGAGTGCCGAGAGTGACACCAGACATACCAGCGAGGTGGGTAGTTTCCGTACTGAGGAAAGATGTCAACGCACCAGCGGAGTTCTCCTCTTTGTCAAAGAAAGCAATGTCCTGTCGCAGGATGGTACGGAAAGACTTGTCGCGGGCTCTGCGAACCAGCTTCTCACTGCACCATGCAAAGGCAATGCCCTGTCCAAAGTAAGACAGAAGCTGAACCATGGCCAGCATGAAGTACATCCATGACCAAAAGTTGGCTTCTGAACGAAGCGTGCCGTATTGGCTTGGAGGTAGCGACAGCGAAGTAATGGACTTGGCAAGGAAGACGGACTGGACAGGATTGCCACCACCGCAAATGACAGACCAGAACAGTCCGAACAGCATCCACTGCCATTCAGTCTTGTTGAACGAGCCGACCACCTTGATTAATGTCCAGAGGGAGTACTTCGGTGCAGCGCGCTCTTCTTTCTTTGCGAGTACCTTGCTTGAGACTGAATTCTGAGTCCTGGTTTGAGCAAGTTTGAGGTCGTCAGGATCCTTCGCAAGATCGGTGCTCGAAGAGGTATACAACTTATCATCCTTCTCGTCGAAAATTTCTTCTTCCTCGCTTTCTGAGCCACCCTGGTCGTTTTCTGCGGCGATTCTCTGGGCCTCGACCAGACTACCATATGCGCCATTCTTTTCCAATAGCTCGTCGTGAGTGCCTTGCTCGACAATACGGCCTTGTTGCATCACTACGATGTTGTCGGCATCTCGGATAGTGCTGAGACGATGAGCGATTACAATGGTAGTTCGTCCTTGTGCAGCCTTGTCCAAAGCAGCCTGGACTACTCCTTCACTCTTCGTGTCGAGCGCTGAGGTGGCTTCATCGAGGAGCAGGATCTTAGGGTCGCTGACAATAGCTCTAGCAATGGCAATACGTTGCTTCTGGCCTCCTGACAGCAGAAAACCACGCTCGCCAACGTTGGTCTCGTATCCCTCAGGCAATTGGCAAATGAAGTCGTGTGCGTTAGACATTTTCGCAGCGTTCTCGATGAGTTCTCGAATCTTGTCGTCCGGCAGGTTTTCAGCATCTGTGCCGATCAATCCATGTCGAATATTGCCAGCGATGGATGTGGCGAAAAGTGTAGGTTCTTGAGAAACAAGACTGATCTGCTGACGAAGCCAACGAAGGTTGAGGTCCTGAACGTTATGTCCATCAAGCGTTACTGTCCCTCCAACTGGGTCGTAAAATCTTTCCACGAGCCCTACAATCGTGCTCTTGCCGGAACCAGAAGCGCCAACCAACGCTGTGGTCTTCCCAGCCGGGACTACCAAGCTGACATCCTCCATAACCACTACTTCCGGTCGAGAGGGGTAGATGTGCTTAACGTTGCGCAGCTCAACGACGCCTTTCAGTTGATCAAGCTTGATGCCGTCCTCGGAAGTAGGATCGAGTGGCGATACACGATCAATGGTGCTGTAGATCTTGGATGCTGCAGCCACTCCAGTCGTGAAAGCCTGGACATTCGGTGCGACGTTGCCCAGTGCGAAAGCTCCGATCATGATCGACATGACAATGGTGATGACACTTTGAAGAGTGGTTTCGCCACTGACAATGAATCGACTGCCCATCCAGAAGGCCAAGCCATAGGTGAGGTAGACGTAGCACATTAGGAAGCCAATCATGGAGCCTGTCAATGCCTTTGTCCTGAATCCTGCCTTCTCTGCAATGGCCAGATGCTTGTCATATTCCTTTGCCAACTTGTCCTGCGTGCCGAAAGCGATAGCATTTCGAACAGAGCTGATCACTTCCTCTGCCACAGTTCCACCTTCTGCGTACGAAGC
>JAASLG010000873.1:0-11233 GCA_013365235.1 Cercospora sesami
ATGAGCGCCACCGTGCTGCCAGCCAACAGCACTTCCAACTCCACCACAGGTTCCAGCAGCGGCACTCATGCCACCAGTGGCAATCACACAACAGCTGCGAGCAATGCGACACGTCCTGTCGCCTCGTCGGCGAGCTCGCCCCCACCAGCCCAGCCCTCCACCCAGGAGTCTTTCTTCAAACAGGTTCACAAACGCCTGCAGCAGTTGGAAAGCAACAGTACTCTCAGCTTGCAATACATTGAGGAGCAATCTCGCATATTGAGAGAAGCATTCAGCAAAGTCGAGAAACGACAAGTGGCAACCACAAGCAAGTTCCTCTCCCACCTGAACGAGACAGTCATGGCCGAGCTTCACGGCTTCCGTCAGGCATACGATCAACTGTGGCAGAGCACGGTGATTGAGCTCGAAGGTCAGCGAGAGACATATCAGCGGGAAATGCTAGCTCTCAGCTCGCGGCTGACAATGGTCGCCGATGAACTTGTCTGGCAGAAACGCATGGGAATTGTGCAGTCGACGTTGCTACTTATGTGTCTGGCCCTTGTTCTTTTCGGGAGATCTAACAATGGCGCTCTGGAAGTGCCGTTGATGCAGCAATTGCTGAATAAATCGACCACGGCGCTCTCAGGTTGGGACACACCTCCTCTTTCGCCATCGCCGGAGAGTCGGAGTCCAGTCAGCTTGTTCAGACGCAAACTCTGGCGCTCAAGCACCGCGCCTGCCGATCCACAATATGCAAGCGATGATGGCGGGCCTGGTCGCGCAGATAGCAGTCGTCCAGTAACGCGAGAGGGCCCTCCTCAGCCTGAAATCAGCGTCGAAGCTCCATCACCGCCTCGTGGCTCAGCAACGGAAGTACCAGCAGATGAGTGGGAAGATGAAGATGGACAGGTTCAGGAAGGACGATTTTCCTTGGATTCGATCGGCAGTGCAAGGGTGAGCGTCCCTTCCGGACCCTCGGGTAGTCCTGGAAGAAAGAGAAAAAAGGGCAAGAAATTCGCTTCTGGTTTGGAAGGAGTCATGAGGTTTGGGAATGGAATTCGTTCTACTGGTCAGGATAGGCCGAAGAGCCCGTTGGCGAATGGTGATTGGCAGCAGTGAAGCATGCGATGCATGTGAGCCTTTTTGTCGCTTCACTTGATATACTTTTCTGAGCGTTCTAGCGAGCGTGTAACGATAGGATTGCATTCGATTTTGAGTTGTCTGAGGCGGATTAAATACCTATCGATTGGCATTGATAACGATGTTCGCTTCTACTTCATGTCCACAATGGTGCGATAATCGTGGTTGGAGGTTGATGGTTTCTAGCTGATATATCAACAGTCTAGCATCGCCTCATGCTGCCGGAGTCGAACTTGGTAGTTGAGTCGGCAGACTCAGACGCCTAGCCAGGACCTTTGTTCAACGTTGTCCGCGGCAGTTGACATCGTTGCTGAAAAGTAGTCGAGCGAGCCCGCTGTACGGACAGAGAAAGTATACGGCGCATACTAATGTATGTAGGATGGATCGAAGAGACGCGGGCTGGGATGAAGAGACCTTACACATGTGTTCGTTGCATCCGAAAAAGCTGGACTTCACAGCGTCGGCTCTACACGCCGTACAAGCCGACAGTATCTGAGGGCAAGAGGGCCAAAGGCTCGTGTGCGAGGCGTCGTTATGATGGGAAGCTCTTCACGGAAACAACGTTGACTACTGACTACTGTTTGGCCAATCGGAGTTCTCGTTGACGTTGGACATTAATGATAGTTGGCGTTGCGTGTCTCTGCCTAAGAAGCAGGTGCATCTTATTCTTCAGTTCGAATGGCATAGCATCTAGGTACTCGTTTTCTTGTGTCTGTTAAGGACTGCTGTTGCGATACTCGCGTATGAACAGAGACGGGGCAGCATGATTGTGACTACAAAAGTGGCAGCAGGAACGTCATCGTCTATCGAAATGCTGTCCGCTGTGCGTTCGAGGTAATGCGGCGATTGTCGACAACTACGCTGTCCAGGCGCGCGATTCCACTGCCATTACCGGTCAAACTGCTGCACGTACACTGCGAGACCGCAACAGTTCGCATCCATTGTGTGGTACGAATGTGTCATCGGACACCTGCTGTTGCACTGACCGGAGCTGGAGGCGACCCTGCCGCCAGCTGGCGGAGTTGGGAAAAGACACATGGCCAGAATGTAGTCAAGTCTCGACCTCGCTTCTCGCTTCGAGCCTAGAAGGCATCATTCTTGCGCAAAAGACCCGTATATTTGGTTCCGACTGCCGGTAGAGTCCGGACCCTGTGGAACCAATGGTAACTGTAAATGTAAGCATAATAGCAAAGAGCTGTGATCTGAGGTCTGGTGTCACTTCTGGCATCATTGTGATCGGTTCTAGGGCTCGTCAGTAGTTTGGGGTGTTCGTCAACTTCGTCTCGACCGCCTGGAGCCAAGTTGGCGCAGGCCTGGACCTGCAGTGGAGTCTGCAGGAGTAGTACTCGTGCCATGTGACTGTGGGGAGTCATTTGTGGTGGAGGGGTGAAGAGCGGGAAAAAGTGGAGCTTAGGCAGAGCGCGGCTCCGCGAAAGCTGAGATGAGCAGCATTGCTGGTGCTAGTGCGGTCACGATGGCGTTCAATCGTGGAGTGGGAGGTATGGCATATTTGGCAATATTACGAGACGGCGTGCCGCAAATTGTCCTGGGGGTAGTTTTGACACACGACTAGGTCGAATTTTCTTGCCTAACCCACTGGTCGTGTCATCGTATCGCTCTCTTTCCCAACGAACGGCCTTTGGGCAGCAGGGCATGTATCCTGTCACGTATATCGCGCAAACTTCAGAATTCGGGCCGCTGTTTTGCGTAGGCTTAGTACTGCATGACCTCTCCAGACTCGCAGTAGTGCGGACGAGGATAGGCACCTCGCTGTCTGGGGTATTTGCGACATGATGTTAAGACGATATGAATCATGACTGTTCTCGGTCAGCGAGACGGATTGGTCGTGATGAAGCTCACGATGCTGGGGTCGATGCATCAGTACTCCACGCGAACTAGCAAGATCTAGACGATAGTAGCGCGTGTCGCTTCGTTCCAGGTGTCGCAGTGCACTCGCTTGGCGCTTGTGGCAATCGCATGTGAACTTTGTGAAGTGCTGAGAGGGCGAGGTCGTCAAGTGATCCGTGCGCTTGGTTGAGCATGCGGCGTTGAGCTGACTACGATCGTGGCAGGCAGCGCTGAGCGCTCAATGGCAGCTGTCGGTCTGCACGAGTTTGCAGCATTGAATGCGGCTCTCGCAGTTGTTCGCGAACCAGCAGCGGTAGACAAGTGCGAGATGCAGAGCAGAGCAGAGGACGAGAGCTTACCACTCGGTCCGTCTGCAGGCCCGAAGAGTGGCAGTCGATACCGCAAAATGCGTATTTTTTGATTGGTCGGCGAAGTGGAATTGTCGTTGTCAGAGCCGTGATGCGGACATGCAGCACAGAGCGAGAGTAGTGAGGTACCCGAGCATGCGTCGGGCGAGTGAGCAGACAGCTTGCATTGTATTTGCTTTGCCTGGTGCAAGGATCTAGGGGCGCCGACTCGGAACATCGTCATCTCACGGCATGGTGTGCACGAGGCGTTGCCGTGTGTCAATGAGCAGTCCTCGCGACACAGGCAGTGACAGCAGTAGACGTTGCCCGGTCGGAGATGTTCTGATGGGAGTGACCACCGGCACCGTGCCCGGCGGCCAATGCGAGCGCGGCTCCTGCTGCAGCATCATAATAATCAGAGCGGCGCGCGCGCTCAACTAGCAAGAGGAGCAAGCTGTACCTCATGACCTTCCTGCGGGTTTGGGCGGGTCTCAGGACCATTTCTGATCATCGTGCGTCTGTCTGGTCGCCGGAGCAGAGTCTGCTGGTGTTGCCGCACACGTGGTGCTCGACGTGTCTGCCGTTTGCATTCGCGCACGTCCTAGCTTTCCCACTGTTTCTGGCGTGAAGCAGCAGCAGCAGCAGCAGCAACGGGCAGAAAGGCCTCCTGCGTGCTGGGCTTGGCACGCCGCCTTCTGGAGGCCCTAATCACACGCAGTGATCTCATCTGAGAGGTCACGAGCGAGCAGGCCCACCCCAATTTCAGCACATACAAGTCCGAGCTTTCATGCACGCTGTCGACTGCTGGCGATCCTATAACCCGTGCACCGCCGTCGCCGTGATTGCATTGTGCTGGCGTCCGTCTTGCTCTCGCCGTGAATAATTCACCTGCCACGCCCTTCGTCACCAGCGCCTGCCCTGCACGCCCGCCGCCGAGTCGTGTGCCATCCCCCAACGACGCCATCAAAATCTGGTGTGAGGGGTCACCATCGTCACTGCCTCTTTGAGAAGCACGACTGCTGCGAGCACCCACCCGCCCAGCACCACCACCACTTCACGCCGCGCGCCCTCGACATACCCAATCCGCGCTGCCAGCTCTATCCACGCCGTTGCTACCGCCGCTGCAGCTGCCATTCGCGCAAGCCAGCCGTTCACGCAGACTTTTGTCCGCAAAAGCACTGGACCCGCCGCAACAGCCCAGTTGGTGGCACCTGACCAACCTCTGCCGCACCACCTCCACCTTCACCTCCGCGCTGCCTCGCGCCGCCTCTCAACACGACCACACCACCGCCCCAAGCGCACGAAGCATCTCACGAACCGCAATCACGGACCGCATTCGCACCCACCCACCGCGCTCCGCCCACCCGCTGCTCAACCGCAGTCCGCCCTACTCGCGATAGCAACACGCAGCTGCTGAGCGCGTGAGCCCTTGTTCAGCTTCAAATGTCGAACAATCGGCCTCAATTCCAAGGCCTCAGAATGGGAGGTGTGTATCCCGCATGACACGATCAGTCCCCTCCACGTGCCAGCTCTCGGAGAGCCAGGACTCGAGCTCGCCCACAGCATGGCACATGCAGTCCATTCGTGCACTGCACGAAACCTTGCTTGACAATTGCTGACGCTGTTCGAGACTCAGGTTCCGAAGTCATTCGCGAAAAGGTGCAGGATGGCCTGACCGGCGAAACCAAGGAGATGCAGTACACACAGTGTAAGATTGTGGGCAATGGCAGCTTTGGCGTCGTTTTCCAGACCAAATTGTCTCCCTCGGGCGAAGATGCGGCCATCAAGCGCGTGCTTCAGGACAAGCGATTCAAGGTAATCCAAGTCTCCACCAATGAACTGTCCTTTCGGACATACAGAGCTGACATGCGAACAGAACCGAGAATTGCAAATCATGCGAATCGTCCGCCACCCCAATATTGTCGAACTCAAGGCATTCTACTACTCCAACGGAGACAGGGTTCGAGATACCGACGCCCGCATGAACGTGCAGACTTCTCTGATTGCCGCGCAGAAAGATGAGGTCTATCTCAACCTGGTCCTCGAGTTTGTTCCGGAGACGGTCTACAGAGCTTCACGCCACTTCAACAAGCTCAAGAGCACGATGCCCATCCTCGAGGTCAAGCTGTACATCTACCAGCTTTTCCGCTCCCTCGCCTACATCCACTCGCAAGGAATCTGTCACCGAGACATAAAGCCACAGAATTTGCTTCTGGACCCTGCCTCGGGCATTCTCAAGCTGTGCGATTTCGGAAGCGCAAAGATCTTGGTGGAAAATGAACCCAATGTCTCGTACATCTGCTCGCGTTACTATCGTGCGCCGGAACTCATTTTCGGTGCCACAAACTACACCACCAAGATTGGTATGTGTACCAATCCGCCCCATTGTTCAAACCGTATTGCTAACAATCATCTCAGACGTCTGGTCCACCGGCTGCGTCATGGCAGAGCTGATGCTTGGGCAACCTTTGTTCCCAGGAGAGTCTGGTATCGATCAATTAGTGGAGATCATCAAAGTGCTTGGCACGCCCACTCGTGATCAGATTCGGACTATGAATCCGAACTACATGGAGCACAAGTTCCCACAAATCAAGCCGCATCCATTCAGCAAGGTATGCCTGCTTTGCACCACTGCGGAAAGTCCCTTTGCTGACGTGTCGCGCACACAGGTGTTTAGGAAGGCCGATCCGAATGCAATCGACTTGATTTCGCGTCTGTTGGAGTACACACCCACGCAGCGTCTGTCGGCAATTGACGCCATGGTGCATCCGTTCTTCGACGAGCTCAGAGATCCGAACACGCGACTTCCAGACTCGCGCCATGCAGGCGGACCCAGCAAGGATCTGCCAAATCTCTTCGATTTCTCTCATCACGGTATGTTGAGAATGCGGTGACTCACAAGTTTTGGATACTGACCACGATATGCAGAATTGTCGATTGCACCACATTTGAACGCTCAGCTCGTCCCAGCACACATGAAGCCGGTACTGGCCGGCAAGGGGCTAGACATCGACAATCTGACACCACTGACCAAGGATCAAATGATGGCGCGTTTGGACTGAGAGGGCTATACCCTTTCTTACCTCTCACTCCAAACGAAAGCTTGAGCTTTTAGTCATGAAGTTACGCAGCGACGCATGGTCATAATAACGGTCACACAGGGACGGCGTTCATCGAGCCTGGAGTTCACGACCCACCCCATGCTGAACTGTTCCGGCCTGGATACTCTTTGGGAAAAACGATACACCTCATCAAAACTTCATGGATCTGATATGGACGCGCGCTGGTCCAGCAACGAACCCTAGCGAGAGTGCCTCGATTGATGCTGCTTTGCACTTCTTCACACAAGGTAGATGATGTTTTCTGCGATGGGCTGTAAAAGAGGCGAAGATGGAGCATTGAGGGAGGGATACGACTTCCACCGATCACTTACGGCGCATGGGCGGGAAAAGGGGAGAAGAACGCGAGTTCTGCCCTTTTTCTCCTCAACAAAAATTGTTCTCTTTTGGCTGAAAAGGGCGAAATGTTTCATGGCCAACACCCATCACGACGAGACAAAAAGGTTTGCGGGATGAAAGCATAGGGAATGAACCACATTTGGAGGCTTTTGATAAGCTCTCTGAAGTACGGTAGCTAGCGGCGATACCACTGGGGCATTTTTGCAGCCGTGTGTGCGATATGCAGTGACTTGAATTCAGGTCATGGAATAGTCTTGTTTTCTCAATTCTCACGCCACTCGTCAGATTGCGAAATGTGATTTCTGAGGCAGCATGCACTCGTGAGGTCCGAATAGGGCTCAGAAACAACCGAACTGACTACGAAACCGCACTGACCAGCAGGGTAGCCACAGAATAAAGTTGGGCTCGGAACATGGCGAGATCTTAGATCTTAGATCTACTTGCCGTGAGCGAGGAAGGTGAAGAAAAGGCTTGGATTGGTGAGATTTGCTTGCTGTGCCCTTGCCTGAGGCTACGACCTTGATGGAACACTCCCGCATGATTTCGACTGTCGATGTTTTTCACCCATCTCACTCTCATCTTCATTTCTTCTTCCACGCACTCTCCTCCTCCAACCACGTTCGAAAATCTTTAATAAAAGGATATTCCTCCCTCAAACTCTTAATTTCTGCACCGAATCCATGAGTTTTAAACCAATTGAACATTATACCCAATTGTTCATGAAGAAGCCATTTGATTACTCTGGCGAGGAAAGGGTAGGTTTCTGGTAAGGGAGTTCCCGTTACGGATTGGAAGGTTTGCTGGGCTTCGTGGAGGGTTAGTTCTTCGCCTGCGAGGGAGATTGCTTGGTTTTTGTATTTCGGGGAGGAGTGGTGCAGGAAGGCTTGGGCTGCGATGCGGCCTATGTCGCTTGTGGAGATGAGTTGGAGGGTGGTGTTGGGTTCGTTGAGACGCCACATGGAGATGAAGGCTCGGCCGAGGAAGTCTTTGGAAATGTTTTCGAAGAAGGCGACGGGGCGGAGGAAGGTGTAAGTTGCGTTGTGGGCGGCAGATCGGGTCATTATGTCTTGTTCGATTTTGTACTTGCTGGCGAAGTGTGGGATTGGTGTTGGCTCGGTGAAGGAGATTTGGGGACCGCCGCGGTCTGTGGCTGTGAAGACTATGTGTTTGACGCCGGAGGAGAGGGCGGCTGCTGTCATGGCTTTGCCTTGGGATTCTTCTTTGGTGGCGTTGGTGGGGATTGTTACGCTGAAGAGGCCCCATGGGTCTTTTACTTGTGAGAAGATGGCCTCTGGGTTGGAGAAGTCGCCTTCGATGAGGTGGACATTTGGGCTTGAGAGGAGGCGCTGAGCTGAAGGTGAGGACTTCTTGCGTGTGATTGCGTAAATCTCGAATGCTGGTATAGGTTGGGCGAGCAGAGCTTCGATGAGCGCGCCACCTTGCTTTCCTGTGGCGCCTGTTACGACGATCTTCCGAAGGCTCGATACTGGAGTAGCCATGGCTGTGCTCGTGAGCGAGTGATGTCTAGCTGTAGTCCGGTTCCGGTTCTGTTTGATGTATTCTGTGTTTGTGATGGCATGGAGAGAAAATGGCATTGGGGAGCCGTTCCACAAGTTAATATACTGTCGCACTCCATTCTTACCACGAATTGCCTCACGATGTACGATATCTACTTCGGTGCCGAGTGTGCCATCGCGGACAGCGATGAAAAGTCACTGTGCAAGAGACACAGCGTCGGTAGAAAGATGGACAAGAAGAGTTGCAGCATCCTGCCGTCGGATGGATTGGTGCGACTCGGCTTAAAGTCCTGCCGTCGGCGTTTTGCCGTTTAACAACAGTCTACTAAACACGTCCTCGAGGGCCATTATGATGTTTAAGAGATCTATGCGTTGCGTTGATTTTGGGTCATAATACTTGCCGGTCTTCGGGAATCAGAAACGCACAGTCTGAACGTTGCGAATGTTCTCTTCACGAAGTCCTCCTACAGCCGATGCATTAATCAAGTGAGTTCTTCTCGCATTTTGTGGCAGACCAGCAAAAACCATGTGAATCAGCAAGTACACCATATGCAGAATGGCCAGGAAACCAGCATGACCAGAATATACATCTTGGTACAGCCGTTCAAAGTGATCGTAGACCAGTAGGTCCTGGCCGTATCCTTCGTGTACATGTCCGAATACATGCATTTTCGGCTTCACTCGTTCGATCTCCCGGAGGAGAGATATGTCGCCCCAGCCCGCCACATCAAGGTGAAATCGAGGAGGTGAATGCGTGACGAGAACATCAACATTCTCGGGAATTCGATTGCTGAAGACGTCCGCCCCTCTGTCATACTGGAAGGCCCAATTGCCATGCTTTCGAGTTGAAGGATGTCCATAAACGGACACAGTCCTCTCTCGAACTTTTACGGTAGTCTTAGAGTGTTGCACATAGATGATAGATCCCCACTGCAGCGAGTGTCGAGCTTCAGACGAGAACCCGAGCTCTGCAGATTTCGCAGCGTCGAGTACGATGTCGTGATTGCCCGCAATGACAACCTTACAGAAATGTGGTTGAGCGTCTAACCAAGTCAATTGGGCTTGCAACTCTGCTGCAGTGCCGCCTTGTGTCAGGTCTCCCGCGTGAATGAGTATATCGCCAGGCGGAATTTTCGGCTGACTGTTGTGAGTGTCTGACACGCAGGCCACTGTGATGTCGTTGGGATCTTCATGTATCTGCTTAGAGGCTTGATCGAGTGCTAAGCGTTGCCGCCACGAGTAGAGCGTTTTGGCAAGTGTAGGGCATGGTGTCTGCTGGAATTGTTGCCACCAAGTTGTTTCCCTTCGGTGGATGATGGCGTCTAAAGCCATATTATTCATATCATATACGCAAATCTTAGGGGTGCATTGATCATGGTAGAGTGAAGGACGGTCTGGCAACAGAATCAGTGCGAACAGTAGGGTTGCGTGTTATCTTCAAGTCGCCCAGGCAAGGCAACAGCGAGCCAGTTTTAGGCAACACCACAACGTCGCAGTGCACTAAAGACCTGTTCGTGGGAACAATCACAAGCAAAATGGTGATGAAAGTAGAAGGGTACACTTTACAGAAGTTGAAGAAACAATCGACGCGTGGAAAGCGCGGCGAGCTCTGACTTTTCGCAACCTTGCAGCTCCCCCTGCCACGACACAATCCCGAAGCTGAACCTCAGCTGAAGAAATGGACACAATGCGTCCAACGTAGCCATGCAAGCTTATTCAGCTCACACAGCATGCCCTTCGCATCGCAAGCTAAAACTCACCTCCCTCCCTCACCCAATTCCTCATAGACACACCTAAACCCAGTCAAGATCTCCATCATGCCCTCTCCAATCCCCAAACCCTACACCCTCTTCTTCACCCTCCTTGACCCTCTCATCGCCCTCTCAGGCATCTACATGATGTTCTTCACGCCCGCGGTTGTGACTGACGCCTTCATACCCTCCAGTTTATCCCCCTACAACCCTCTCCAAACTTTCTTCCAACACCAACTCGGCGGCGCACTCCTCATGTGTCTAATCCTCCAACTCTTCCTTCTCCGAAAAACCAATGAGATTTGGATCTGGAAAACTTTCCAAGCTGGTCAACTCGTCTACGATTTTGCGTTGCTGTATAGCATCTTCAACGCTTTGGATCAACAAGGACGATTGCATCCGAAGGTGTATAGAGCGGAAGATTGGGGGAATATTGGGATTGCTGGGGTTTGTGCGGTCGTGAGGGGGTTGTTTTGTGCTGGAATTGGGTTGGAGGGAGAGAAGAAGGGAGCTAAGCAAGAGTGAAGATGGTGCGGCCACTTTTCCCTGAGAGTTACCTTCGAATCCTCCAGCAGCTCGAAACTGGGTCTCCTGAGCACCCAAGGTGTTTTCCAGTGCTCTTCAAATGAGCCACCGGGCCCGAAGCATTTGCTTCGGAGCACAGTAAGCCTGGAAGAACGATGTTTCGGCCCCCCGACAGAATTGCTGAACTCGAAGTTCAAATCAAAAGCCTTTGTGGAATTAGCGACACGATTCTCCATCGCAAGAAATGACATTGTATCTGTGCGGCAAGACTATGAACACCACGATGGAGCAAAATTGCAACTAGAAATCCTGGAAACCAAAAGCGTTTGGCTACTGTATCTACTCGCTCTGTTTAGCTCTATCTGTCGTACATATCCACTGTCTTCATAGTATCTAGATACCGGCCAGTTCCTTCTGCAACAACTCAGTAATCTTGCCCTTTGGCGGCGCCAACGCAACAACCTCTCGACTCGTAGCCGCAGCATTCGACGATCCGTCCCAGAGCGTATACGCCTGATCATGGATGTACGACATCAAATACGGCGAAGGATGAACCTTGAGATATTCATCCAAGAACGTCCAATCCCGATAACTGACATCTTGAATCTTCTCGCCAATATGTTTCTCAACCAATTGAACAAGCTGTTCACCAGTAACGTCTTCCGGCC
>JAASLG010000874.1:0-10556 GCA_013365235.1 Cercospora sesami
CGTTCTCATCGCGGCCTCAAATTCGGCGATTGCATTCACCGGTGGCTTCGTACCATGCTCAACGAGCACTTTAGCCAAGGCGTCGGCGTCAACTATTGCGGTGTTCGCACCGACTCCACCACAAGGGCTCATTGGATGAATGCTATCGCCAAGGACGGTAACATTGGAGTGGGACTCCCAAGATGGGATATCGGGGATTGTGGAAGCAACGCGAATGAGCGATGCTTGCCTTGTATCTTGGAGCTCAAACAGGGCACGAAGGCTTGGGTGCCATTCCTCGGTGACTGCAAGACTGAGCTTGGCAGCCTGTTCTGCCGCTTGTTCCAGTGAGACAAAGTTTTTCATAGAAGTCACTTCTTGAGATCCGAAGCGTTCCTTGGGGCCGATGAGTGCCCAGTAGACATAGTCTGGAGGCAATTCTGGGTAGCGGGCGCGTGAGGCTTCGCTGAATCGGATGGGCTCCAGTAGTAAGGTGACGGGGCTGTCGCCAATGAGACAAGACTGTAGCATGGGTGCGATGTCGCTGACCACAGTCATGAATCTCAAGCCTTTCTCGGGGAATCGTGCGAGGAACTCCGGGGTCATCACGGTCTTGCCGTAAATGCAGGCAGCACCAGTATCCACAATACGATGGTTTGGTACACATGTCTTGCGGACGACAGAGTGTAAGCCGTCAGTACCAGCCAGGAAACTTCCAGTGAAATGAGTGCCATCCTTGAATTCGGCGGTGACTGTTGATGTGGCGGCATCAGTCTTGTAGTATGCGATCTCCTTTCCGAACGAGATCTTGTCCTCGATCCCAGTCATAAGCTGAGTTCTGAATGCCTTGCGGTCAACAGTAAATGTGGCATACAGCCCCTGCTTGCCAGATAGACCGCCACCAGTGCGGCTGTGGATGATGTTGCCGTTGAAAGGATTGAAGTCTGTCTCGCCTACGGCGGTAACGGCATTTGACAGCTCGAAAGCCTCATACACATCGTCAGGCAGAATGTTCTTGAGAGATTGTGCGGCGTCTGCTTCGAATTTGAGTCGGTACCCTTGTGGCCGAGCATCGATATGGGAGTCCCTCTCGAAGACGCGAAAGTCAATGCCAGCCTTCTTCAGAGCCTGGGCGAGACAGAGCCCAGCAATGCCAGCGCCCGCAATGAGGACTGGCCTCGAACCAGCAGAGCCAGTGTTTGCGGGAACTGCCGCCAGTAACTCTGGCGTAAGTGTATTTGTTCCGGAAAGTGCAGTTTGGTCAGCTGAGCGGACTGTGAGCAGACCCATCACACTGTTGAGCGGCTGGTTTACGTGAGAAATCTCGAGGCCGGCAGACTGAGTCAATGAGCTCCAATCCTCCAACTCACGCTCTTTGGCATTGAAGACTTCCATCATTGTCAGATCCCGAATGCGCAATTGCTGCTCCTGCAACACGCTAATTGTACCGGGCTGAGGAAGAATGGTGTCCATGATGACTATTTGCGCGCCAGGTTTCAGTGCTGCGCGAATATGAGAGAGGATGACCTTGGCTTCGTTGTCGGGCCAGTCGTGGCAGATCATGCGAAGAAAGTAAACGTCTGCGTCCTTAACTGGTTGTTCTTTGAAGAAATCGTGAGACATGTATTCGACCCGGGAACGGACAGAAGCGTCGATCTTGTCATTCTGAGCCATGTCCTTCTTAGCACCAGCGACTGTCTCTGGTAGATCTTGAACGATGAAGTGAAGGTGAGAATGCTCCTTGGCGATGGCAATGCTGCCATGTCCAAGAGAGCCACCAACGTCGACAACTTTGGCACCCTGCGGAAGTGACGCCCAGTCGAAGCCAGTGACTGCGTGCTGAAGGCCCCAAGTTGCGTTTGAAGTCACATTACGCATGTAAGCTGCAAAGGCGTCCTTCATTGCGGGCGTCTGTCGAAGATGGTCAAAGAATGGGACCTTCACATCCATTCCCAGGTTGAACGCGGTCTGGTCTTTGGCAACAGTCTCGCCCCACGATCGCGTGGCGTCGCTAAGCTTGTATGCAGCTGGCACAGAGTAGTTGACCTGTGAGACCGAGGTCAGCATGATCCGAATAATGCCGTCCCTCTTTGACTCCTTCTGTAAAGGGGGAAGGGAGGCCACTCACCATCCATCTAGCCCAGCCTAAATAGCTTTCATCGCGAGCGAATAAAGCGGAGATGCGACTGTGGCGGACTTGGTTGGCTTCGGGCTCTTCCAGAAAGCCATTGCATATGGCCATGCGACAGATGCTTCTCAATTGCATAGGCGGCACGCTGGCTTTGCTCGCAAGATTTGTGTAGCTGATCGATCCGCTATGTGGAAGGTGGTCCAGTATGTTGAGTTCCACCAGCCAGCGGAAACAGGTTAAATGTTGATACTGATACAGCTTAGATCAAGACACCTTGGCGCACCTAATCGAACTTACGCCGTTTTGTAGATGCTCCAGATACTCTTGAGGTCGGATCGACAACTGCAAGATTCTTGTCGCTGCCTCTGCCAGCTGCGCACGGGCAGCTTGAGTTTGAGCATCGCAGTTGTCTAGAGGATCGTTCGGCAACGACGCGTTGAGGTCTTGAACATCCTTGCGACTCTTGAGAGATTTGAGCAGCTCCTGGGCGTTGGCCGATACTGCCTCCAGGGACGCCTCAAGATCGCGTTGGAACTGCATCATGTGTGGCAAATGTGTGTGATTATAGTAGATGTTAGCATTGAGACCAGGACGTTTCGATCATAAGAACCGGCGACGGAGCTCAAGTAGCAGACCTTCGTAGCAGGGGAGCAACTTGGCTGTGCACAGTCGCCGCAAACCAAATTGAGCGTGCTGTTTCCCTATGTTGTGTTTCCCGGGCCGCTTGTACGCAAAGTCCCCGTCCGGTGGTGATACGTCACGTGACCGTGCATAGGACATGTGCTGTTCCATGCTCGCGCGCTTCAATGTGGCGAACGTGTTGATTGCCTGTCGCACGTGGAGACTGGGCATGGCCTGTCTCGAGGTCTCAATCATCGTGTGCAGGCTAAGTCGCCGGGCCTCTTGCGCTAGGAGCTGTCTCGCATACTGACACTTTGGGTATCACGGCCGGTCGTATCGACGATCATCAGCTTCAATGGTGACAAAGCAATTGCTGCCACTCTGTGTGCATCTGGTGGCTAGGAAATGCAAACGCTGTAACAGAGTCATCGAGCGGTAGAGAGCATTCACTCACAGAACCTGAGCTTGAAGTCATGAGGGTATCGAATCCGCTCCTTTGAGAATCTCTGTCGACTCAGTGTACGAGGAACAAACGCCGAATGTGTCGAACGGCTACTTTCTTAGGCTTAAAACGGCGCGCGTAAGCTATGCATGCCATAGCGACCGGCGATTGATACGACCTACGGTTAGCATGGGGATATAGATGCGCATACACTGTCACGAGCTCGTGTCCAGCTGTATCTCTGCCATCCCACCTGCACTTCCGTTCTTCAACATACCTCCCTTGATCGCTTCAACACATTGTCACTCTTTTTGACATCTCACACTATGGAAGATGGAGCGCAGATGCGAGTGGTGGCGTTCGGGGACCAGACCTATGACTGCAGCGAGGCAGTCTCACAGCTTTTAAGAGTCCGCGACGATGCCATAGTCGTCGACTTCCTCGAACGGGCAACAGCCGTTCTGAAGGCAGAGTTGGCCAGGCTAAGCAGCGAGCAACAAGAAGAGACTCCACGATTCGCCACGCTCGCTGAACTTGTGCCACGCTACCGAGCTGGCACCTTGAATCCAGCAGTGTCGCAAGCGTTGACATGCATCACCCAGCTGGGGCTTTTCATCCGGTATGGCAGCACAGTCCATAATTCTGCTCAGCGCAGCTAATGCACGCGTAGACAACACAGCAGCGGACAGGAAGCCTATCCCACAGCCAACGATAGTTGCATTACTGGCGTCTGCACCGGAGCGCTGACCGCCGTCGCCGTCGGCTCTGCTTCGAGTGTGACCGCTTTGGTGCCGCTCGCATTGCACACTGTTGCCGTGGCCGTGCGATTGGGTGCTCGAGCGTGGGAAATTGGCAGCTGCCTCGCCGATGCCAGGAGAGGTGCGAATGGCCGTTATGCTTCTTGGACGTCGGCGGTGGGCGGGATTAGTCCCCAAGACCTTCAGGACCGAATTTCAGCATACGCGGCCGAGCAGGTGAGTGATGCTCCGTTTCCGCTGTGTCGATGGTGTGGTTGACCAAGGCCAAAGGCACTCTCGAAAGTGTCGACTCCCTACATCTCGGCAGCGGTCGGGCCGGGGCAGTCTTCCGTTTCCGCGCCACCCGTCATCCTCGACGCGTTCCTCAGTACCCTTCTCCGACCGCTGACCACAACGCGACTGCCCATTACTGCTCCATATCACGCACCGCATCTGTTCACTTCGAAAGATGTGCAGCATGTCACGGGCTGCCTGCCGCCCAGCGAGGCATGGCCGACAGTGCAACTCCCCATCATCAGCTTCTCTAGAGACGAGGTGGCATCACGCGGTGCAAGCTTTCCGGCCGCCATGAGTGAGGCCGTGCGAGACTGCTTGATCCGCCCCATTGCCCTCGACCGCATGGCAGTAAGTATTGCCAGTCACGCTCGAGACCTTGGCAAAGACTCGGTGCTTCCATCGCCCATCGCTCTGTCGTTCAGCGACAAGCTGGGCCCACAAGTGAACAGCCATCTGCCAGGCGCGAAGGCACCTGCGCCTGAGCTGACATCAACATCATCTATCCCATCTGCTATAGGAGCGGAACAGCAGCCCATGGCAAAATCTCCCATTGCTATCCTTGCTGCCTCTGGTCGTTTTCCACAATCTTCATCCATGGACCAGTTCTGGGATGTACTTATTAATGGCGTTGATACGCACGAGCGTGTACCTCCAACCCGCTGGAACGCAGCCACTCATGTTTCCGAAGATCCCAAGGCCAAGAATGTGTCTGGTACAGGCTTCGGGTGCTGGCTCCACGAAGCTGGCGAATTTGATGCCGCCTACTTCAATATGAGTACGAGAATTGCTACAGATCAACGGCTCAAGCTGACGATACTCCAGGTCCGCGTGAAGCGCCGCAGGTTGATCCGGCACAGCGTCTCGCACTGCTAACTGCTACCGAAGCGCTCGAGCAGGCCGGCATTGTCCCGAACAGAACGCCGTCAACTCAGAAGAACCGAGTTGGAGTATGGTACGGCGCTACCAGCAATGATGTGAGTGTCGTTTCTCCCGTAGGCAGCTCCAGAGTCAATGCTAAACTATTACTACAGTGGATGGAGACGAACAGCGCGCAAAATGTTGATACATACTTCATTCCCGGTTAGTACTCTGCGGCACTTTCGCAAGCATTATACTGATTGCTTCAGGTGGCAATCGCGCATTCATTCCAGGGAGAGTGAACTACTTTCACAAGTTTAGTGGGCCGTCTTACACAATCGACACAGCCTGCAGCTCCAGTCTGGCAGCGTTGCACATGGCGTGCAACGCACTTTGGCGAGGGGAAGTCGATACAGCCATCGTAGGTGGGACCAACGTCCTCACAAATCCTGACATGACGGCCGGCCTTGATGCGGGTCACTTTTTGTCAAGGTCCGGAAACTGTAAGACGTTCGACGACGAAGCCGATGGCTATTGCAGAGGTGAGGCGGTGGTGACCCTCATTCTCAAACGACTGCCAGACGCGCAAGCGGACAAAGATCCAATCCAGGCTTGCATTCTGGGAATTGCCACCAATCACTCAGCCGAGGCCGCCTCTATCACTAGGCCTCATGCCGGAGCGCAGCAAGATTTGTTCCAACAAGTCCTCACGGAGACAGGTCTTACCGCGAATGACATTAGTGTATGCGAGATGCATGGCACCGGCACCCAAGCTGGAGACAGCGGTGAAACAACATCCGTCGTGGAGACCCTTGCGCCTTTGAACCGATCCGGCTCTGCTGTACGATCTACACCCCTTTGGATTGGTGCAGTCAAATCGAATGTGGGTCATGCTGAGTCTGCAGCTGGTGTGAGCAGTCTGGCCAAGGTCTTGCTTATGCTCAAGCATTCCAAGATCCCTCCTCATGTAGGCATCAAGACGAAGCTGAATCACCGGCTACCGGACCTAGCTGCACGAAACACACACATAGCGCGGACTGAGGTTCCCTGGCCTCGGCCAAAGAATGGCAAGCGTCGTGTTTTGCTCAATAACTTCTCGGCGGCTGGAGGTAACACGTGCCTTGTGCTTGAGGATGCACCCGAGCCTGAGGACTCTCAAGGAGTCGATCCTAGAGAACATCACCTTGTGACACTCTCCGCGAAGACTGGAGACTCAATGGTAAACAACCTCAAGAACATGATAACTTGGATCGACAAGCACTCTGGAGACAGCATCGCCACACTGCCTCAACTGTCTTATACGACGACTGCACGAAGAGTGCACCATAGACACAGAGCTGTAGCTACTGGCACTGATCTGCTGCAAATCCGTTCGTCGCTTCAAGAACAGCTTGACCGCCGGCTGTCCGGCGAGAGAAGCATTCCTCACCCACCAAATGGACCTAGCTTTGTCTTTGCTTTCACTGGCCAAGGCTCGGCATTCGCGGGTATGGGTGCAGATCTATACCAACGCTTCGCTTCATTTCGGTCAGACATTGCGCGTTATGATCAGATCTGCGAGCGGATGAGCCTACCCTCGATCAAATCCATGTTTGAGGACGACAACTTGTTCTCCGCAGCTTCGCCAACCGTGCAGCAGCTTACACATGTCTGTCTTCAGATGGCCCTGTACAGACTATGGAAGTCTCTCGGTGTAGAAGCGAAAGCGGTAGTCGGCCACAGTCTGGGTGAGTATGCTGCTCTCTACGCCGCTGGAGTGCTCTCCCAATCTGATACGCTCTATCTGGTGGGGCGGCGAGCACAGCTGATGGAGAAACATCTCTCGCAAGGCACACATGCAATGTTGGCTGTCCGAGCGAAAGAAGAAGCTATTGTCGCAGCGATCGATGGGCCGCCAGGAGAAGCATATGAGTTCTCTTGCCGCAATGGCGAACAGCGAAACGTTCTCGGAGGCACCGTTGATCAGATCCAGGCAGCGAAAGCCGCACTTGAGGCTCAGAAGATTCGATGCCAGTACTTGGACACCCCGATGGCATTTCACACTGGCCAAGTCGATCCGATCCTGCCGGAGCTCTTGCAGGTTGCCGCGGCATGCTCCATCCAGGACCCCCAGATCCCGGTCATCTCTCCAGCATATGGCAAAGTGATCAGGTCTGCCAAGGACTTCCAACCAGAGTACTTCACCCATCACTGCCGCAGTTCTGTCAACATGGTCGATGCTCTCCAAAGTGCAGTCGAAGAAGGCTTACTTGACAAAAATATTATTGGCCTCGAGATTGGCCCTGGCCCAGTTGTCACGCAGTTCGTCAAGGAAGCTGTGGGCACAACCATGCAGACCTTTGCGTCCATCAACAAGGACAAGGACACATGGCAGCTCATGACGCAAGCGCTAGCTAAGTTCTATCTTGCAGGTGCCAGTGTCGAGTGGTCGCGCTATCACGAAGACTTCCCTGGAGCTCAGAAAGTCCTTGAGCTCCCGGCTTATGGCTGGACCTTGAAAAACTACTGGCTGCAATATGTCAACGACTGGTCTCTGAGGAAGGGCGATCCAGCCGTGGTTGTTGCCGCGTCAAATCTGGAACTCTCTTCGTCGATACACAAGGTCATAACCAACACGATCACCGCCAACAGCGACGGCGAGCTTGTCGTGGACGCAGACCTCAGTCGAGAGGACCTTCATCCCATGGTTCAGGGGCATCAGGTTTACGGTGTTCCACTGTGCACACCTTCCGTGTACGCGGATATCGCTCTGACACTCGGCGAGTATATTCGACAGGTCATTAAGCCAGGCGAGGTTGCACAGACATCCGTTGAAGTAGCAGAGATGAACATTCAAAGCGCACTGGTGGCTAACAACACGGGCAGAGTGCAACTCCTTCGCACGTATGCCAAATTCGACCCCAAGGCCCAGGTAGCGTCATGCACGTTCTCTAGTATCAAGGTCAGTCGTGAGGGTAATCAGCTCATTATGGATTTCATGCTAATTTTGACTAGGAGGACGGCAGTAGCGTAGTCGAGCAGCATGCTAATTGCAAGATCCGGTTCGGCAGTCTCGAGAAGGAGAAGACCGCGCTCAAGAGGGCTGCACTAGCTGCCCAAGCCAGAATGGCCGCTCTGAAAACACAAGTTGGCCAGGATGACAACACATACCGCTTCAGCAAAGGCATGATTTACAAGATGATCGGCCAATTAGCTGACTTCGACGAGAAGTACCGCGGCCTCTGCGCGATCACACTCGACAACGATGCCATGGAAGCCTCGGGCAAAGTGTCATTCAAGGGCATTCCAAACGAGGGCAAATTCCATTCTAGCCCGGCTTATCTTGACGCGTTGTCGCAACTTGGCGGATTCGTCATGAACGCGAACGAGGTCAGTAGCGATAGTAGATAGCACATTGAAGCGTGCGATGCTAACTCTTTCTGTTCCTTAGGGTGTGGATCTTGAGAAAGAAGTCTTTGTCAATCACGGCTGGGGTTCCATGCGCTTCTTCGCCGCTCTGGATCCAGATATGACTTACTACACTCATGTGAAGATGACCCAAGGCAAAGACAAATTGTGGACCGGCGATGTCTTGATCTTCGACGACAAACAAGCATTGATCGGCATTGTCGGGGAAGTGGCGTTGCAGGGCGTGCCCAAGCGACTTATGCATTACATTGTTACAGCTGCCAACAAGAAAGCTTCCGGCCCGCCGACAGAGAAGAAAACTTCTGGCCCGCCAGTTGAAAAGAAAGCCAGCGCGCCTGTTGCGCCCACAAGGCCAGCAATCCAGCGTAAGAATGCTTCGATTCCTCCACCTGTAACCCAAGTGACTCCGCAAAACAAGACCGTCAAGACGCCAAGTGTGTCGGCACTGATAGCCCCGGCCCTCGAGATTGTTAGCGAGGAGATCGGGATGCCAATCGATGAGCTCAAGGATGATATCGACTTCACTGATGCTGGCCTTGACAGTCTGCTCTCCTTGGTAATCAGCAGTCGCTTGCGAGACCAGCTGGGCATCGAATTCGAATCCGCGCAGTTCATGGAGATTGGATCTATCGGTGGACTCAAGGAGTTCTTGACCAGGCTCAGTCCCCCAGTAGCAGTCGCCGTTGCCACTGCCGTGGAAATTGTCAAGGAGGAAGCGCTCACCTCATTGGAAGAGCTTACCGATCCCTCCCCTAACGAGATCGGCACTGTCTGGCGCGATGCCCTCAAGATCCTGTCTGAAGAGAGTGGGCTCACTGATGAGGAATTGACCGATGACACAAGTTTCGCCGACGTGGGCGTTGACAGTCTCATGAGTCTTGTGATCACTAGTCGCCTACGGGACGAATTGGACATCGACTTCCCGGACCGAGCATTGTTCGAAGAATGCCAAACGATATCTGACCTTCGTAAGAGGTTTTCTGCGTCAACGGAAAGCTTTGACTCGACGACGACCAAGCCCAGTGCTGGTGAGGCGACACCGCCTCTGACCGATTCCGACACGTCGTCCCCGCCCTCTTCCGTGTATGATGGCGAGACACCAATGACTGATCTGGACGAGGTGTTCGACTCTCCTCCAGCGCAGAAGAGAAAGCCGTCCCCGCCGAAAGGAAAGATCCCTGCCGCATGGTCGATGTATCTGCAAGGCTCGCAGAAGCGGTCAAAGGAGATTCTTTTCTTGTTTCCAGACGGCGCCGGCGCCGCAACTTCTTACTTGTCTTTACCACGGCTCTCTCCAGATATCGGCGTAGTCGCCTTCAATTCGCCTTTCATGAAGTAAGTTGTCTCTACAAAGGTCAAAGTAACAGGCACTAACATGTCACTCCTGCAGGACACCGCACAAGTTTGCGGATCATACCTTACCAGATGTTATTGCATCTTATGTAGAAGGCATTCGAGGCCGTCAGGCGCAAGGTCCATATCATCTGGGCGGCTGGTCTGCTGGTGGCATCTTGGCCTATGCCGTTGCCCAAGAACTCATCGCAGCTGGAGAGGAGGTTTCGACACTCCTCCTCATCGACTCGCCTTCGCCAACCAAAGGCCTGGATCGCCTTCCGACACGATTCTTCGATCACTGCACGAACGTCGGCCTCTTCGGAACGGAGCTCTCCAGAGGCAGTGGGGGCCCCAATAAGACACCCGAGTGGCTGATGCCTCACTTCAGAGCTAGCATCGAACTGCTACACGACTACCACGCTCCTCCCATGAAGCCTGGCAACAAGACCAAAGTCATGGTGATATGGGCAGGCGAGTGTGCCTTTGATGGCGTTCGCTATGCCCACATCCCGCCATCTGCAGGCGATACCGATGAAGACACTGAAGGCATGAAGTTCTTGACGGAGAAGCGGAAAGACTTTGGGGCCACAGAATGGGCAAGTCTGTTCCCTGGCACTGATGTTGATGCGAGAGTTGTGCAAAGCGAGCACCACTTCAGCATGATGCGTGATTCTGGTGCACAGATGCTTGTTGAGCACATGCGAGATGGTTTGGGGATTGTTTCATCGTGATAGCGATATATTCAGGC
>JAASLG010000875.1:0-11746 GCA_013365235.1 Cercospora sesami
GCCTTCTATCCCAAACCTAAGTCGAAGCTCGCATATTTTGTCCATAAAGCGAAGCTTTTGTCCCAAGTCAAAGCACTTCCAACGATAAGACAGCCGTGCCTAATTGTCCTGTCCGTAACCCGCAAAACTAAAACCCTTGACTTCGGTTGAAGCTCGAGCACTTTCGCGACCATTCACGCCGTTCGTGCGCAAGTGTGTTCGCTGCTTCTGCTGCCACCGTGACTCCATCAGGCTCGTAAACGGTTTACCCAGGAATGCCAGGGTCACGCAAAAGAGGGTTGCCCAGAAATGCCAGAACATAACGAAAGCGGTTCCAATGCCCCACGGAGCGAAGAATTGGAAGAATTGATCGACCTGGTACAGATCGTTCTGAGATTGGATGTAGTACTTTCGTGAACCGGGTTTGTGGGTAAGTTGGAGTACGGTGGTCAAGTCGACAGCACTTTTGTGTAATGGAACGAACCAGATGGAGAAGATCTGGCTGATGCTGACGTAGAGTATCATCTTGTCCTCGTCGTATGCTACGCTGTTGACGTTGAGGATGATAGTAGGAGACATGATTTTGTACCATCGGAAGATTTGGAGAATGAGCCATCTGCTGCCCTCGAAGCTGCCGGTGCGGCAGAAGGGGTGCTGAAAGCGTTTAGTCTATCTATCAGGTCTCAACATCATCACGGAAATATACGCACAGTAAAGCTAGCATCGCTGGTGAAGTAGTTCTTGATAGCTGTTTCTTGTTGTCGCGGAGAGCCTTGTGTCAGCTTATGCACAACGCTGCGAATTTCTGCTATGGGGTCGTCCATGCTGCCAAACGATTGGTATCAATGCTGCGTAGTACTGTGATGAGCTGCGAACGAGGGCAGAGATGGAGCGAGGCAAGGGCGTGGTGGACTCGGCAAGGTTGGCGCTAGACCGGGATGTGCTTTGCAGCTGTCATGTGAAAATCCACTTGTGACGTAGGGAGCTGCCGTTCCTGGCGGATGGTTCGGAGAGGGCAGCAACCACTGCTCATGTCGCATCAGGTCTCCAGTCGTTGAAGGAAATGCCTCAATGTGACGTACTGCACTCGCTCGCGCTTTACCCATAAGACATGTAGCCGTTGCGCGTTGCGATTCTAGCATCAGCCCGGCAGGTAGGTGAAGAGACTGCCCGCATTCGCCTCGTCGTCGACAGTGTCCAGTACCATGGCGCAGAGCACGCTGGAGAGCTATGTCCAGCACCTCCTCAACGATCCGCTGAACTGGCTGTTCCGACTTCTCCAGAATCTGCTCGCTTTCGTCCTCTCTCCAGCCCCGCCGACTCCCTCTACGCAACTCAGCCGGCCTCGCATTGCTGTGATCGGAGCTGGTCTGACCGGAGTATCCTCTGCATCCCACTGCGTCGGCCATGGATTCGATGTCACAATCTTCGAAGCCGGCGATGAAGACTCTCTCGGAGGCATCTGGGCCAAGGTCAATAATACTTCGGGCTTGCAGATCCACAGCGTGATGTATCGCTTTCATCCTAGTGTGACGTGGAGCGAAGGATACCCAAACCGAGGAGAAATCGTCCAAGCTGTCAAAGACCTTTGGCAGAAATACGGTCTTGAGAAGAAGACAAAGTTCAACACCAGAGTTGAAAAGGTCTATCAGGACAAGCAAGGTCGCTGGATCATCAACAATGAGAGCAATGGGCGATACGATGGTGTGATTGCAGCAATTGGAACTTGTGGTGACCCGAAGAAGCCTAAGATGCCCGGGCAAGAGAAGTTCAAAGGAAAGATCTTCCATTCGAGCCAGCTAGATGGCAAAGGTGAGTTGCTTGACGGGTTGTGAGAGTACGCATGAGATTGACTGTGTTGCAGAGAATGATGCCAAGGGCAAGAAAGTACTCGTCATTGGCGGCGGAGCCAGTGCCATTGAGGCAATGGAGTTCACCACCGCAGCTGGTGCCGAAAAGACCTACATCCTATCGCGATCTGAGAAGTGGATAATACCTCGCAACCCAATCATCGACATTCTCCTGGCATTGAACATCTTCGGTCAGGAAACCATTTTCTCCTGGATACCCGAGAAACTCCTTCGTCTCTTCTTCTATCGCGACCTGTCAGACATTGCACCCGCGAAAAACAGTGGCAAGGGCATCTTCATGGAAACGCCCATGGTAAACAATGACGTACTGGAAGAAATCCGCTCAGGCAAAGCGAGCTGGCTTCGCGGAGACATCAAGAACTTCGAGGAGAACGGCATCAGATTCAATCACAGAAGCCAAGGTGTACCCAAGAATGGTCCGGGCCGGGAGGAACTCATCGAAGGCGATATCTGCATCTTAGCCACCGGATACGAACGCCCCTCGCTGAGCTTCTTACCCGACGAATGCTTCGAAGACAACTACGAGCCACCAAACTGGTACCTCCAAGTCTTCCCGCCGAAGCACGCGTCCATCTGCGCAAACAATTGTACCTACGTCAATGCGATCGGCGCAGTAGGAAATTGGCACATTGGCATCTATACTCGATTCCTGCTCATGTTCTTGGTCGATCCTTTGGCACGTCCTACCGAAGGCCTCATGAAGCTCTGGATAGATTTCACCAGATGGGTCAAGAGGTTCGCCCCAACAGGAGCTTTCGACTTCTTCACTTACTCGGAACTCGTGTATTGGTTCGTCTTTGTCATTTTGATCAATCCTTTCCGATGGAAGTGGGCATTGTTCGTGCTTACGGGGCGAGGTGCTGCTTTGCCCAAAGCTGTTGTGGAGCAAGAGGATCGATTTCGAGAAAAGACGGGAAAGAAGGTGGAGTGAGGTGCGTAGCGGAAGACTTTGGTGTTCGGTAGACATGAGGAAGCGACAGCACTAATCGTCCACATGAGCAATCAAGATACAAATAGACAGAATGATAGAGAAAGGCACAGTATCGCGCTTTAGTGAAAGTCCTGTATTATTACAGTGCCAACGACGTGGCTGCTCTCTAGCCCATTTCTAGTAAGCGAACAGCAAAGACCCCGATTTGAGTCCTGATTCCTCTAATCTAGGGTCGATCTGGGCTGCAACTATATCTCCTCAGACAGCTCAAGATCCTTCGGCGTCAAGACCTTATGAACCTTCTTATCCATGCCATGCATTTCAGGAGCAAACCTGCACTTGTCGCCATTAATGCATCCAATTCCCTTCAATGAACCTTCTTGCAGCTTGGGATAAGGACAATGGTGGCCGTAAATGCAATCAATCTCGCGACAAGATGTGCCTTTCTTGCAAACGGTCTCCCGAGCGACGACGCGTAACCACTTCTTGTCTTCTTCGGAGAGCTTTACGCCGTGCTCGTGCGGACAAGCGCCATTAGCTGCTCTGTGGTGGCAGCAGCCTCGCCCAATATAATGCTAGCACGATCTGTCAGTATGCTATTGATGGAAGACCACGCGTCAACACATACCTGATTGCAATATTTCGCTTGCTTCAGCTTGTATACTTTGTCGTGATCGTAGTCCATGTCCTTGTCGATACGGTAACCATCCTTGTTTACCAGAACAACGGGTCCATTCTGAGGCACTTCCGGTGTGGGCTTTCGGATATCTTTGAAGGGAAGATGTGCATTCTTGCGTGCCATGTTTGCCCATCCTCCACCAGGGGTCACCGGCGCCACGGGAGCCACGACAGGCATGGGGGCGCCAGCCACGACAGCAGTTTCGCTCACAGCGACCGAGGATGTGATGCTATTGGCTCGTGTCGAAGGCTCTCTGAACGACAGCGTCGTAGGACTGTACATCGGTGTGCTCGGAGCCGGCGTGCGTGTTGATGGTGGAGGTGTGAACATAGCACTGGCTGGATTGAAGACATTCTTTGAATCGTGACGGCCGCGAGATATGTCACCCAACAGGTCCAGTGGAGCAAGGCTGAGCTTAGTGTCACGGAACAGGCCAGGTATTGTCTGTTTGTTGAAAGGAAGATCATCGAGTTCTTTCTCAAATGGTACACCGCCAAGTAGAGTGACCCGGCCAGTTTCATCGTTGTTGTTCATGAAGTTCTCCAAGAGACGGGCATATCGGTTGTCGTGGCTGCAACCAAAGACTACCTGCCGGCACTGATAGTCGTGGAAGAACTGGCGAAAGTTGGCTGGATTTGTCTTTAGTAAGTGTCTCTGTCTCGTTCAATACTGGATGAGTACGTACCATTGAGTTTCACATTAGTCACATCCTTGCCAGATCCAATGTCAATGAAGTCGCAGGTCTCGTCTCCTCGGTTAAATCCAGTGACGAAATCTTCGAAGACAGACTGAGAGCTCAATATGCCGGCAGAGACGAGGGTACGGCCCAGACTCTTCACGTTGGCGTAGACCTTGACATCGACGCGTGACTCCGGCGGACAGTAGGGGTGACTGGCCAGCATTCGAGTCACGGATTCTTTAAGTTGGCGTGCGGCCTTGCGCCCACCATTCTCGCCAAGCTGGAGCAACTCGTTGTTGAATATCATGCCGTTGCCATCGATGAGGACCATGATGAAAGGATTGGCTAGCAGTAGGTCCTTGAGCACGTTACGTTCTGTGGTCATGACTTGCAGGCTACCCTGCAACGACTGCTGTGCCTGTCCATCTGTCGAGCCTGCAAACGTAGTCCGTTGGAGTTCCTCATGTTCAAGGACAAGATTCGAATAGCGGTGTAGAACCTCCTAGTCGGAGTGTTAGTGTTGTCTCCAACAGTGGCTTGGGCCTTGAAATTAGCGACACAGCGCAAGAGCCACCTTACCTCAAGGAGTTTATTCTGCACCGTGTACTGGGACCTCGAAAATTCATATCTGGCCCAGAGCTCACTCAAATGCGCGTTCCCCGCCGATGCAACACTTGCAACCTCTCTGACAGGCGTTCTCACAGGCGTGGCTGCGGCGCTGGAGTTACGAGTTCCGGTGAGCGAATTCCAGCCATTTGAGGTATCACGGAGCAAGCTGTGATTGTCGCTGGTCAACGAGCCGTATCGGCGGGGCGTGCCAATGGGGTCCATCGTCATCGGGCGTGCAAAGGATGGACTCGCGGCTGGCTCAGGCGTTCCGATGGCAGAGGGCGCCAGTTTGGCGATGATGAGGTGGAGTGGCGTGGAGAGGTGCGATTAGTGAAGGTAAGGGCTGACTTTTTGAAAGCCGTGATAATTCCGATGGAAAATTGACGGCGACGTCAATGCAGCAATTTCTTCGGGCCCGGCGCCGACAACGACGGGTGGACTGCTTCTTATTGTGTGCTCGGATTGCTGCCTGTGATCCAGGTCGATGGCGCGGCAGATGCAGTGAACGGGCAGGTGGCGGCGGCGGCGGTTGCGATGTCTTTCGTCTGCTGCTGCTTGCAACGAGTGTCTGGAAGGCGCGATTCTAGCGTGCTCTCGGCGGCCCGGGTCGTCGGCTTGCCCGTTGCACATGCGCTTTCGTGATGCGACTAGTCAGATCACGCCAGTGCGGAGAACGACAAACAGAAGCGGCGACTCTGATGATCGCTTTTGCGAGCTGTCAACGTGCAAATTGAAGGCGCTGGCGAAAGATTTTGTCGCTGCTTCACCGCATGTGTGCGCGCGGCGGGAGGCTCGGGAAGGTGCAGCGCGCGACCAGTCGCAAAAATGCAGCTAGTCCCTAGGCGGCTCTGCTGTGTAACACCAGACGACGTGTAACCAACGCAATCGCGCGTGGTGTCTCTCTCGAACGTTGACGGCGCGTGGCATTGGGGCGGTCGCTAGGCGTGCGGGACACTGTTTGTACCGGTTCTGAAACGATTTCGCAGTCAGTACTGGTGGGCAGCGCGCTTGGTACGTTCATCGACGCGCCTTTGGATGCACGATGACTTCTCTCTCTTACCCGAGTTCACAATGAGACCGCCTCCCCTATGCAACGGCAGCGATGCGCGGGCTATTGACCTGCAGGCTGCCTACATGCTAAGCTGAGGCACAAACAAATGTCTTTCGACGCCATGTGATCAACCTGCATCCCCAGCCGTGTCAATGCCAAGGGTCGCGATTCTCACGCCCTGAACCAGGTCCATATGGTGTGCGTCTGCAAGTCGAACATCAGCTACTGCATGCAGGCCAAATGCCGTGTCACATACTGTTGTCGTCTCTCGTTGCAAATGCTGCCGAGCGATCTCCCACGCTGTTTGGAGCAGTCGTGTTCCGGTCCCCATGCGCTCCATGCTATCATGTCGAAGCCATTCTGCTCACGTTCACTCGCACTTCCATGCTTCCAGTTCATCTTCCAGATGAGCTTTCAGTTTCTTCACCTCATGTCCGAAGTCCTTGCCGCACCGCCAGCACAGCATGCCTTTCTCACGAAAAGATCTGTATTTCCTTCTGTAATCATCCGCAGCCATTGGAAAGTCCTCCAAACCCACGAAGAAATCAGTGTTGAAAGACAGGTAGTGGTTGCTCTTCTTCATGGCATCGCTGACCATATCCTTGCTCAGCACATGAATGTGAAGATGGTTCATGGAAGGATTGGCGTGTATCCCGGACTTGACGTCTTGCAGCCAGTCACGCCCCTGTGGAAGCACATCCGGAACTTCCTCTGCTTCCATAGCCTCATTCATGGCTTGTTCCGTTTTTGAATATTGACCAAAACGCCTCCGAAGCTCTTCGGCAACTAACAGTCGTACTTTCTGCTCCTCGGCTCTGCACTTGCGCAGAAATTCCCTGTCGTCGAAAGCTTCCTGAGGGCGGAGGACGTTCTTCTTCGGATCGCGAGGGAGGATGAGGAGGTGTACGGACGCTTTAGGGAACATGTCGTTGATTACCACGAACTCCTCGGAGTAGTACACTACCCTACTCGAAGGGTAATGACCTGGGTCAACGGTGTAGCATAGCAAGCCATCCTTGAAGAAATCGCGCGTCTTCGCACTTTCTTTGTCATGGTTGTCTGTCGTCGGTTGAATCTTTGGCTTTGGTTTCAGGAGCTCTGTGACTTGTAGATCATGTCAGACTTCTGACGGCTTCGCATCGGCTTCGACTGCATACACGCACTGGGCTTCGTGGGGGTGGAGGACTGCTCTTGTAGTCCACCGGCATTGGCTGCGTGTTCTGTGCTTGCACTTGCAGCATCTTGCACAGGTGCCATAGTGCACTGCGGATATGCCTCTCGACCAGCGAGAGAAAGGTCGTGAATTGTTGGGAAGGACAGGGCGAAATGAGTAAGATGGAGACGTTACATGGCCCCTCTCAGCCAACTCCACTTGCGGGACGTTGGCGCCGAGGTCGGTGCACTTTTGAGACCAAACACAAGCAGGAGCACAGTTGAAGCAACATTGTCCTTATGAAACGATGGCTGCACTTGCGAATTACCATGCTTTGCTATCTACACTGCGCCTGTGCGGACCCTTCTGTCATTGGCGGCGCGGTTTCACGAATGTTTTCGCGTGGAGCACAACTTGTGCTCGTGCATAAAAATTACCCCCCGTCGTCATCGACGCCGACGCGACGCGTTCACTGTGAAGCCCGAAAGTGAAGCTCCGAGAGCTTGCAAGAAACAAAGGCGCACACTGTTTGTCTTGCACGCCGTACTTATTGGTCTCAACGTTCGACATGTCATGACCACTTGCGCTCCCTTCTTGCCTGCCGTTGACTGCACACCGTTGACTGCTGGGCAACATGCCACGAACAAAATCCTCGCGGAAGAGGCAAAGCCGCTTGGAATTCACGCCTTTGCCATCTTCATCCCCCGCCTCTAAGCAATACAACGAGCAGATACGGAGCCGAGCTGCTGCTGTAACGATTCAAGACTCTCAGAAGCCCACGCGACACGCTCGCCCGCACAGCGACGATGCCGAAGACGACGATGCCACGCTCCCGACACCAGGCGCGACTGCGCCAGACGCCTCCGAAGACAGTGACAGCGAGCCTGTGCGGACAGCTCAGCGACGACAAGATCGCTTCTCGCCAGTACCGCAAAGCTCGCGCTCCAGCCGCAGAGCAAAAGCTAGGCAACAGCAGTTGGACTTCACACGAGCCCGACATCCCGACACTTTCGACGCTCCTGTCAAACTCGCCTCATCCCACCCCGTCTCTGCAGGGAAAGGCGTGTTCTCCTCGGGTGGACGCTCGAGAATGGTCGAACTCTCAAGCGACTCCGACTCTGATCTGCCATCAGCCAAGAAGATGATGGCACGAGCGAAGGACAAACGCCGGGTTGAAGATAAGAAGGGGCGCATTACGCGCAGCTCTCAGCGACCTGTGGTGCTGTCGGACAGCGACCAGGAGGGTATTTTTGGTGCCTCAAAGAAGAGTCCCGTCGAAGAGGCGAGTGGTGCCGAGGACAGCGGCGACGACATGCCCACGACTCAAGGAAGAATGCCTCGGAAGCGGAAGAGGAGGACATCTGATGACGATTTCATTAGTGACTCCCCGCCTGCAGCTGCAGACAGCGATGACGATGTCGTAGAGGTAAGGAGGCCGAAGCGGAAGCGTCTCCAGCACACCAGCGACGAAGAGGAAGAAGAGGACGAGGAGACACATCAGAATGTCAAGACACCTAGGCGGCGGTTGGCCAAGAGATCGAGGCAGCTCTCACAGCGTGAGAAGGAGGACCTCGCCGAGGATCTCGCTGATTTGGGATCCAGCAGCGAAGCGCGATCCTCCCCTGGACCGCCTCGCAGCACCCAATCTGCCGAGAAGCATGCTAGACTGAAGGCTCTAGAAAAGCTAAAGCGGCAGCGAGGTCGTACATTAGACGTGGTCAGCGAAGCACCTGAAGGCCTCGACGAGGGAGAAGCAGGCCCAGAGAACGATGCAGATGCAGCTGATGACAGCGAGGTCGAGGAAGTACGACCGCCTTTAAGCAGTCATCAAATGTTCAGAGCCGATGAAGAGGACAATGATTTCCTAGTGGACGAGGAGGAGGGCGACGAAGACCTTTTGGGCGTCCCAGATGGCATACCACTGCAATTCACGAGATACGCCTCGATGAAAGGAAAAGAGCTCTTCCACTTCGCGATCTCCTGGATGGTGCAGAAGAAGATCAATCCTGGACCCGACATGAACGCGGAGATCTACGACCTCACTTTCCGGAAACTTGACGATGAAGTCCGAGGGCTGGCGTCGTCGAAATTCACGTCATCAGCTTGGACTGCCGATTTCACCATTGCGCTGCAAGCTCGGCCTGAAATTGCTTATCACAGATCGGAGATACCTCTGAAAGACAAATGCGACGCATGCAATCGTTCGCAACACCCGGCTACGTACGAGGTGCAATTCCAGATGAAGCCTTACAACCGGGACACACTCGATCCACTGGACGATCAAGATGAGTCCGAATCGTCATCATCGTCCTCCTCTAACGACGAGGTCAATGATTCTGGTGCCTTGCCCGACTACGATGCCCTAGGTCGTGAAGTCCTTCCTGAGAACACCATTTTCTACGTTGTAAGTCGACTGGAATCTATCATCGATTCTTACAAACTCTGACATGCTTTTCCAGGGCAAGTTCTGCACAGCCAATGCCATCACAGCTCACGCGTTGTCGCATTGGAAATACCAACTGTACGACGTTGTGGTAACGTGGTTGGAGCAGGCTGGCTACCTTAAGCCGGACAAAGTTGTGAAGCGCGACAAAACATCAACGAAGAGGAGAAAGAAAGAGGCTAGAAAGATCATGAAACGCATGGAGGACGAGGGCGAGCTTAGGTCGCTTTGGAAGACTTTCCGCGACGCCATCGACGATGCGAGAAATTCGAAGACACAGAGTCGTTTTGGAGGAGACTCTCCTTGAGTGTTGCAGGCTTGACTGATTGGGTCTCTTTCAGCTCTGGACTTTGTCCTACCTTTGATCCAGCCAACATTGGTATGCTGCGGGGAAGGGACATGATTCGCATTGGGAAGATGGTTTGGCACACGGAACGAGATTTTGGTCCGACTTGCGAGCGAGGGATTTTCTCTCGCATAAGGCACATGCCGTGAATTGTTCCGGTTCTCAGGGTAATATCCGACCTCCTCGGCTTCAAAGAAGCACGCAGGTCGTGTGTTCAAATAACATACAATGCATTCCATCATGACATAGCTTCCATCCGCTCTCGCGTGAGCTAGAAATCCTCCATCCGCAAGCAGACCACACATCTTCATCTCGACGTGGCAAGAGTGTCGGCCATCTTCCTGAAAGGTAGTAATGTCAGCGCTCCTCGACCGCGACCTGAAGCACCCACAATTCAGTTCCACGTGTGAACATTTACAATTCCTTCTTCAAGAAATGCTCCGGCGAATGATCCGTTTCGTAGTCAACATGGACATACGCCCTTTCAACATCCGGCAGACTTTCCAACTTGATCTGCAATGCCTCAGCAACATCATGCGTCTCCTTCAAGCTGAGGTGCTCATCCATGACGATGTCAACCTCAACCATGAGTCGAGGGCCAGAGTGCCACGAACGAACAGTATCGAGCTGTTTGATGCGAGGGTCGTGCGTCATGGAAATGTACGTTACGTGTTGCAGGAAAGAAGTGTCTGCGGAGACGCCGATGAGGAGCTGGAACTCTTGGTAGGCAGTCCTCAACCAGAGGAAAGCGATGAGGACGGAGAGGATAATGGCGCCCATGGGGTCGATGAACCATCTAGGAACATTTTGAGTGATTGTAGAGATATGCTGCGGTAGGAGAGACTTACTTGACTTTACTGCCGAGAACGCTAGTCATGAGACCAAAGCCGTTGATGAACAAGTCGTTGCGGTGATCTTCCCACAAGATTCGGATTTGACTGTACTTGTTCCTCAAGGCGAAGCAGTAGAAGAAGAGGCCTAGCTTCGTTGCGAACGCAATGCCGACCGCAATGACGGATGGGTAGTGGAATGAGGCATCATCGGCATGTTGTACCAGTTGCTGAATGGAGAACACGATCAGGATGAAGGAAACGGCAGTCATCAAGAAACAGAACGTGATGTTGCCAGCCGTCTCCAGTCGCGCTTTGCCAGATGGGAATTTCCGTGGATCGACTTTGTTCACGGCACGATGGCAGAGGATCAAAGTGAGGTTGCTGGCAGGATCGAAAATGCTGTCCGCCATGGTCGTGAAGAGCGACAAACTGCCCGATGATACGGCACCGTAGACTTGCAGAATGGCCAAGATGATGTTGGCAGCGAAGGAGCCGTTCACCGCGATCTTGAACTGCAAGGCGTCGCTGCCCTGCTCTTCTCTCGCTTCGCGAACATGGTCATCGACAGGCTTGAGGAGACGTTCGATATTGTCATTTTGCGTCTCGTAGAATTGGAGGATTTTCCGTGACTTCCATTTATCTTTGCTATTGCCCACAGGATGGCAGACTCGCTTGGCACTGGTGTTGGCTTTGCGCTTGGCTTTCTCGTCATCTAGGTCCTTGAGCCCATCGCGGAGCTTGTACGGATCGTGCTCGGCGTGGTATTCTGGTAGGCTGTTTTGTCGCTCGACATCGTCTCGTTCGCTGTCGCTGCTCTTACGGGTATATGCGGGCCGGGCTATGGGCTCTATGGATTTGTGATCATTGGATAAGACCGCGGAGCTCGTCCCGGGGCGTTCATGGTGATGTCTGCTGCTCGGCTCAGGTGTGTGGTTGTGCGACCGGTCTGGATGGGCGTGAAAGGGCGACGGGCGCAGCGAGATGGCGTTGTGCAAGTCTGGGTCGCGTTGAGGCATGTTGCTGGCAAGTTGGGCGCCTGCCTGCAGGTTCTGCAGGTGCTTTATCAGGGATAGAGATGGGTTATCGGTTCACAGCGACCAACGTAGCACTTCCGCCTGCGATGCGTTGTCTGTCGTTCAGTGTACGATCAGTTCCTCGTACGACTCTCGTCG
>JAASLG010000876.1:0-11683 GCA_013365235.1 Cercospora sesami
ACTTGTTAATTCATGATCATTACTTTCATCGTTGTGTTTCTCACCGGCTCAGGTAATGATGGCATCCTCCCTATCATGGTCGAGTGGCAATCCCGTTGTCCGCGTGCTCAGATCCCCGCATGTGATGCGCAGCAGACTGGCGCTTGCCCGCAAGCTACCGTCGTTATCGTCCATAGATCTTGGATCTCGTGCTCGACATCATCTTTGGCACACTTTGCTCGGCTTGCATGTGAACTATGTCGGCGCCCGCTACTACGTTCCTCATGGTCCAAGGCCGTCCTTAAGTGCACGAACGAACGATCGGTTTCCACGACCCATCCAGGTCGGGACGTATCGCCATTGCATGAGCATCTGGCGCGGTACCCACCCTGCTCCTACCATTCCACGTCAGCCGTCGAGGCAATCGCGAATCTGGCACTCTGTTTCGAAGCAGGCGCTACGGATGTAGCTGTCCGGCATTGCTTGCTGCTCCTGCTTTGAGACACCAGAATGAGCAATCCCTACTCCGATCGAACCAGCAATCCACGCCCAATCCCGGATTACTACAACAACACCTACTCTCGAACATCTTATGCGACAGTAGCAGCTGCAAGAAACGCGCAAGGCACGTCGGATCAACGTTCAAGGCAGCCGACCGAGCCTGGAGACGAAGAGGGAGATCGTGAGCGCGGACCACGCGAGGCGACATCGACGAGCTGGGACAATATGGCGGGAACGGGAAGATATGATCAAGATGGAGGAAGGAGACCAGAGACTGGTAGCGGTACAACGGGGACATATGGTGGCGATACGATTCGATACGATGGTCTGGGCTGCCACGAGCATGAGGACCACCCGGCCTTCTTCACGCCCTCGTATCTTCGACATTCCAGGCACGTGCAGAAGCTGAAGCAAGAGTATGAGGAACATGTCGCCCACCTGAAGACACTCGCAAACAGGAATCCGAGACCATATCATTCGAGCTTGTCCACCAGTTCGAGCTTAACGAATCTCAACAAGCTGTCGTCACAGCACGTACACCGTGGCCCTGTGCAAGATGTGATCGAGAAACTACCGCCTCCGTCTGCCGAAGAAACACAACTGCATCCATTGCCTAGCAGATGGAACGAAGATGACAAGTGGAATGGACTGGAGATTCTGGCTGACGGCACCGAGGCTCGTTTTAATGGAATGACCAAGACGCAAGATGATGCAGCATCAGTGAGGTCCGACCACTACATACCGAAAGAGGTCGGGATCTATTACTTCGAGGTGACGATACTATCTCGCGCAAAGGATGCCATGATAGGCATCGGATTTTCCAGCAGGAAGGCAAATCTGAATAGACTACCAGGCTGGGAACAAGAGTCTTGGGCATATCACGGTGACGATGGCTATGTGTTTGCGTGCACCGCAAGTGGCAAGGCGTATGGGCCCAAATTCACCAGTCAGGATGTCATTGGTTGCGGCATCAACTTCAAGACGGGTACCGCGTTCTTCACCAAGAACGGGACACATTTGGGCACAGCGTTCCATAATGTTAGAGCGGACAAGCTGTATCCCTCCGTGGGGATGAAGAAGGCGCAAGATTCCTTACGCGTCAACTTCGGCAAGACGCCCTTTGTCTTTGACATTGATGGGCTGATCGAGCAGGAGCGCAGGAATACTGTGGCAGAGCTCGATCGTGCTGACGTGTCACATTTGCATCCTCCCGACGACGAGAATGCACTGATTCACAATCTCATTGGGCAGTACCTTGCGCACGAAGGCTACGTAGAGACAGCAAAGGCGTTTGCGAAAGACGTCGAAGAACAACAGCAGGCCTTTAATGGGCCATCGCAGCCACTCCGAATTTCAAGTGAAGATGATCAACATGTGAACCATCGCCAACGAATACGAAGGAGCATTCTCGACGGCGACATCGATCGAGCGCTGAAATATCTTTCAGCCTACTATCAAAACCTGTTCGATGAGCGGAATAGAGACATTTACTTCCGGCTTCGATGTCGAAAGTATGTGGAGATGACAAGGAAATACGCTGAGCTGTCGGACGCTGTCTCGTCACCCACAACAGTGACGAAAAGTGTTGACTCACTAGGCAGTAATGGTCATGCACATATCGAGACGGATGAACAGCACGATCAACAACAACCAGATACACAGATGGAACTTGATGATCAGTTACGGAGGGAAACTTCACAAAACCTGGACCCCTCAGCGAATGATGATGTTGATATGGATGTCTCACAAGAACTGCCCCCAAAGTCTGCCTTCATGAAAGCAGACCAAATCTTGATGGCATGTGTTGAGTATGGACAGGAGTTGAAGCAAGAATGGAAGTCGGATCGGAGGCCACATATCCAGAAGCATCTCCAAGACATTTCGGCGAGCTTCGCTTACAGGAATATCTACGAGAGTCCCATCAGCCATCTCTTCTCTCTGGACGGGCGAGCCGAGATTGCAGAAGAGGTTAATGGCGCTATTCTAGGTGGGTTACACACATCATGGAGTATTCATTGCACGCAGACTGACATAATTCCACAGTCTCACTCGGCAAGCCCTCCTCTGCCGCGCTAGAAAAGGTCTGCTCCCAGACGGAGGTGCTCTTAGAAGAATGCGCTGGCAGAGCAGGCCCAGCGGCAGCGGCAGCTTTCGTGAATGTCAGGGACGACTTTCTGAAAGATTAGTGTTCTGCGAGTCCCCAAACTGGAAGAAATCTCGAGATGGCCCTCAGATCCAGATAGATTTGTCTGATGTGGACAATGATTTGTTGCCGACATGGCGAGCCCCCTCAGGACGATGACCTTCTTCCTCGACTTGCAGCCACTTTCTCTGCTTTCCGCTGGAGCGGTATCCAGAGCAAGTTCCTTGTCATTGTGAGCACAGAAGCTCTACCAGCGGTGAGCGGGAATTGTTGGAAGCGAGTATTGGTGTTGGCAGACGACTGGTTTTGTCGTTTCACAGACATCGCCATCACTACATAGTTGAATATCCCAGCTCTGTCCCAGTTAGGGATCACAATTCATGACACTCTTCCCGTCAGTAAATTGCCCTATTCCGTATTGTGTCCGATTCCATCCCATCCCATCAATCATACAAATCCAGACCATAGACTCATCAAGCATCAAGTATCATCATGAGATCATAAGCTCCTCTCATTCACAACCCACATATTCCTCCTTCATTGTGACGAAACATGACAAAAATTACTCCTTATCCACAGCAAAAGCCTTCAAATCCTCCAATTTGATTTTGTTTAGTGCTTTCTCATTCGTCGCTTTCAAGTAGATCTTCGGCACGATTTTATCGCCTGCGGGTTCGCGGGTTCGGGCTTCGAAGGCTTCGAGCCAGCGGGAGGCGCAGAGACACCATTTGCAGCCGGCTTTCATGCCGCCGATGGAGCGGAGGTCGTTGCCTTGGCGGGCGGTGAAGTCGAGGAATCTGTAGAAGCGTATTAGAACGAGGAGAGGAGTAGAGAAGTGAGTGCAGGGGCAATGGGCGAGGGTTGACTTACTCGTCTGTGACTTCAGCTGCAACGGCATGGTTACCGAAATCTGCGCCGGGGACTTCGCAGTAGCCGTTGCGGAGGAAGCCTGTCACGGGGGAGGTGGAGTGGAGGGCCAGAGGCTGTTTGAAGACGTTGAGGGATTTGGACATTGTGGTGGAGGAATCGGATTCGTTGTTGGAAGGGAAGGTGTTGTGTTCGAGGAGGGGTTCTTGATCGTGGTACGCTGCGAGGACGAGGGTGGGGAAGAACGAAAGATATACGAATATTACAGTGAGTGAGTTCGGTGATTGCATGCGGAGCATTTGGGGGTTGCGTTGAAAGTGATCACTTCCCACGAGAGGGGATGCGCTTGTGAGCTCGTGTGAACCATGCCAGTGAGCTTCGCTTAATGACGTAGTGTATGCCTGATTGGTCTATTGCGATCGGAGTGTGGTCCGTTGGTGCTGTAAGGCTGTCGTGTGCTGTGGGCCTGGAATTTCTCTACCGTGATCGAGACCATCGAACGTTCAGAGAATGAATCCGACGTTTGTGTTCAGATTCTTACATGTACATAACATAACAGACGAGCTATACTTCGTGGGTATCATCGAATCATCTCACTTTGCTTCGCAATGCTATGCTTGCCGTCCGCCATTGTCAATCGAAAGCCAACTTCAACTTCATCGTGATCCAGATGCCTCGCCAATGCGAGGCTCATGACCTTGCATACTAGCCTTCAAAGCTCTCTGCAACTCCTCGTCATCCTCGTCGGCAAATTTTTGGCCCTGTGATGCCCTTGCCTTTTCTTCAAGCAGACTTTGTTTTTTGATATACTCCAACACAATCTCCTCCTCGGTCTTCTCCTGTTGCGTCTTCTCGTCCGCACGCTGACTGGAATCGCGCTCAAACTCCTCTCTCGTTGTGCCGCCCAAGTGACCAGGGTCATACTCTGGAGGCCGATCAGCGGGTGCGAGCGTGTTTTCCGAGATAGCAGAACTGCGCCGGCCAGTGTCACTGTCACTGTCGGTGAAGCCTCTCTGCTCTTTCAGACTCTGAGCAATGACTTGCTCGAGTTCTCGGTCGTACTGAGAGCGCTCTTGCTGATGCCGCTCTGCGTCCGCGACGCTTGCTTGCATCGCTTGACGCATGGCCTCATCTTCGGAGGGATCCACTTGAGAAGCATGACTCTGCTGAACTGCAGCGATTTTGCCCCTTATTTGCTGCTCTATGCGCGCATCTTCAGTGGCATCTCCGTGAGAAGTCTCCAGCACCGAGAGTCGGATCGCTTCCTCAACTGCACGTCTCTCAATTTCATCAGGCTCCTCCGTATAAGCACGATCGGTTCCCATTGCCAGCATTGATTCTTCAGGATCACGCCTGGGAGTATTAGAACTGCTGGCACCGCGACTATTGTGACAGCTGTCCTTCTTCAACTTGCGGGCTTCGAGCCAGTGTTCCTTCTTGTCCATTTGCTCTTTCAAGATATCGCGTACTAATTCGTCAGGATTGCGCTTCTTCTTGAGGTCCTTCTGCAACACTTTCCAGCGCAAGACAACGTCCCGGCGCTCTTCCGGAGAGGCACTTTGATACTCATCGAAGCCTTGTGCTGTTCGCGCTGCGATGATGTAGTTCTGCACACTCGAGCCAAACTGCTTCTGAATCTCCTTGTACACGCCCTTCATAGTATAAGCTGGGATGCCGAAGAAAGCCGCACCAGGCTTCAATGCGATACCACCGAGTCCTTTTCCAAAGCCTTTGACGAAGCCGGCCGGACCTTCCTTAGCGGCACCTTTGATGGGCTGTGTGACAAGCCCAGTGATGCCATCGTATAAGCCGTAGCCAAACTCTTTCGTGGCAGCGCGCATACCAGACCTGAAATCAGTCACTTTCTCCGACTTTCGAACGGTATCGTCACCATAGAGCTTCGGAGCATTGTGGAAACCTTTCGATAGACCCATAGTGAAGTCCAAAGGAGACTTGAGGCCGGCGCCGACAATGCGATGCACACCCTTGGCCGTATCGGTGCTGGTCTGGAACTGAGACTTCCAGTCGATATCTTTCAGTGCATTGCTTGAGCCTTGCCGATGGGACGATCTGCTACTTGAGCGAGACTTTGAGGCACCATCGTTCTGACCACTCATAGCATCAGCCATGGAGGATGAAGTAGTCTTGCGACCAGAGTCTGTTTGCGAACCAGGAGACAGAGGACCGACATTCAGGCGTGCCAACGACTCTTGCAAATTGAAGCTTGATTGCGACCTGTTGTCAGAACCCGAGGGTGCGATAGAAGATGTTTCCGTATTGCTTCGTGGGGTGTCTGCACCGATGTGAGAAGACGTATCAGTGTGAACAGTGCCTGCATCATCAGACTTTGGGCTCATGACACCAGATTTGATAGAGCCAGTCGAACTATCCGTTCTATCAGGGGCTTCCGGCTTCTTTCCGTCCTTCTTGCTCTCTTTCTTCGCCTTGACGTCGGGATGAATGTGCAGCGCCTTCAGTGTCTCGATCGGGAAATCAGCCACACCCAGCATCATCGTACTCATAGTACCAATCAGAGCTGTCGCACCACCAGTAATCGGATCCCAAGGGCCTTCATCCGCCTCGTACTCTCGTGGTCGATACAGCTTCAGATCATTGAAGTCGAGCAAACCCTCTTGCGCGAGTGTACATGCAGCCATCGCGCTTAACCGTGCTTGTGTGCGCTTGATCCGCCAAACTGCAGCCCGCGATGGCGCAAGACTGCAGCGCAGCTTGTCAACATCCAGAAACTGATGGAAGCTCTGTGCACCAACCTGACTGCCTTTTTCAGAGGCAATCTTCGAGGCCATCTCGCGTGCGCGCTCTTGGCTCTCGGGTTCGAGACATTTCTGTATGCCAGCTGCGAGGTTTTCTGCAGTCAACTGCTTGTTTGGAATGGGCTCAGGTCCAGCTCCCGCTCGCGCTACCATTGATCCCCAGAATTGCTGATCGCCAAAGAAAGGCACCACCAACGTAGGTCTTCCGGCTGTGATACCCGCAGCTGTTGTACCCGCGCCTCCATGATGAACCACGCAAGAGACCTGCTGGAAGAGCCAGTCGTGTGGAACGTTCCCAAGCATGTAGACGTTGTCCGGCTTGCCAAGCTCGTCGGCACCAACACCGCCCCATCCCTTTGACACGAGTGCTCGTTGACCAGTCTTTGCGACTGCCTCGAAGATCAGTTTCGTCATGGCCGTTGGGTCGTCCAGCATGATAGATCCAAAGCCAATGTAAACAGGTGGTGGACCGGCGTCCAGAAACGCCTTCAATTCGGGATCCGGCGTATAGTTCTTTGCAAGATCAAGGAAGAAGAAACCCGAGATGCTGATATTTGCGCCCCAGTCGCGTGGTTTTGGGATCAAAGCTGATGACCAGCAATACGTGTGCGGTATCTTGAGTCTCTGTAGCATACCCGGCGCCCACATCAGGCTGATAGGATCTAGACCCAGACTTCTCTGTCGAAATCGGTTGATGATGTCTCCCAGTCCTTGCCACGTGAGCATATCAATCAATGCGTACGAGATGTAATTGGTTAAGTTCGCATCCGCATTGGATGATTGAATGTTTGCGAGCGGGTGAGGGAAGCTCTGGGTCGGCGAGTAAGGCATCGTGAACATGACGTGAAGCGGTATCCCAAGCTTCTCTGCACAATGAATGTGGGCGAAGGAAGGAGGATTTGCAATGATGCAGTCGGCCACAAATGGCTTATGCAAATAATCGCCTTCGCTAGGCCCATGTGATGTCCAGTCTTCGACCGTGTCGTCCTTGGCTTCGGGACCAGAGCCATCGCCCGATTCGAAGCATGATCTCCAGCAACCTTTGAGATATTCTCCGACTTCTTTTCTCCTCTTTCCGACATCTCCTGCTCGCAAAGAGTCGAATCCAGGCATGAGACCAGGGTTCTTCACCATGAACGCCATCAGAGCTTGGGGATCACCTCCAATACTGAAGAACTCCAATCCATTCTCGGTGACGAAGTCCTTGAAGTTCGGGTGTGTGGCAAGTCGAACTCGATGTCCATACGTCTCACTCAATACCTTTCCCAAAGCCACAAACGGCTGCACATCGCCTCTTGACCCCACCACCTGGATGACCACATTCATGGGCGGCGGCGGTGCCTGCCCTTCCTCTCCACCAAGCGAAGGTGGAATATACGGCGGCGGTGGAGCATGTTCCTGGTCTGCCGCTGCTTGAAGCTGCTTCAGACTGGGCACCAGCAATTGAGAAAGACGTCTGTTTCGTTGATCGATCCTAATATTCACTCGTCCATCTTCCGCCACGCTTGCCTTCGTGCCAAAGCCTTCCTGCTCTTGCTCGACCGTGCCATAATGTTCACCGTATGCCGGAGGAGGTATGTCGTGCTGTGTCTGCTCGGAGGCGAACGAGTCCACATGATGTACAGGAACATCTCGGCCGATATGTCGTCGCTCCGAATCGGTTCTGCTCAGGTGATCGTTCTCGCCAGCGACAGCAGCTTCGGCCTGCTGGAGCATGGCTGATGGCAGTTCCTGGTCGCTCGAGCCTGGCCCACCGACTGCGCGTTGATCGTTCGTTGATGCCATTGTCGCGTGCAAAGATCACATATATACGCCCAGTCGTATTTCGTTCCCGTCGTATTCGGGTCTCGAACACTGTGATCTCTCTGCCCCAGAAAACTATGACATTAGCTTCGGCAGTATCGTGTTTGTATGCTGGAGCCTGCTATTGGCACCACACAATTGCATGTCAGGTCGCACGCCAGAGTTGCAGTGGGTTAGCAGCTCGTGTAGATGATTGCGGCAGCTGAACTTCTACAGAGGGCCAGGAGAGGTGCAGAACAAGCTTCCCTGTTCTGAGCGCCCGCAGTGACGTACAGCGCGTGGCTTGTTCGCATGTGATCGGCAACGTGCTGTCAGGCAGACGTCTGCTATGTCTCTGCGGGACAGCGTTGCGCGAACATCATTCATCATGTTTGGCACTTCAAGGCAATTGGACGATGAACTGCAGTAAGATGCTTGAATCGTTTGACTTCGCTGACTAAGCGCTGCAGCAGTGAGGTACTAGCTCCCGTCCATTATTATGCTACTGGCCTGAAGCAACTCCTGAACGGAATCAATAGGCCCACCCGCTGCCCTGGCCGACTCCACTCACTCGGAGCATTTTTGCACGCTCAAGTTGATGCCTGGTCCTTCCCAAGCGTATGCACGCTCCATCAGTCTCGTCTATTAATACGCACGCTGCCTAGCTATACGCCAGTCATATCATCATCAGAGTCGAGAAGATCAATGACCAATGGGCGTGAACGTCGCATGCTGGGGGCGCTGCCGATGTGGTTTTCTGCGGTTGCTTGATCTCGCTGCGCCAGATTGAATATCTCTTCAATCATCCCAATCCTTTCGCTCACATCCGGCTCCACCTGCTCTGACGAGAAGAGAAGCTGCGCGTGCGTTGAGTTGCCGTTCTGGTGGTGATCGTTCTCATCATAGTCGGTACTTGTCTCCAAGCTGTATGATCGCGTCAACGATGGCGAGTTGGATTGGCTCTGAGAGCGGTCAGCTGGGTGAAACCGGGTTGTTAGGCGTCGATTGCGCCTCGACCGGAGGCTCGTGGAATTCAGGCCATCACCTTCCGCTGTTGCTGCTCGACGCTCGCGGTACAGCTGCCCAGTCAAGGGAATGCTGTTGATAACCGATGAATGGCTGCTACCCAATACGCGTGGCGGGCCGGCGTCGAGAGAGGCCATGGAGGCCATAATTGCAGCTTGCAGATCATCATCCTCATCATCGTCCTCTGGCTTCTGATCCTCCAGCACCTCCTCGCCCATATCGTCGACGTTGTGCTGACTCTTGCCGTGTTTTTGACGGTAGGTATAGAGTTCCACCTCGGACCGCATGCACTGAATACTGATTTCTTGCTCACTGCTGAGCAGTAAAGTGGGCAGAGAGAACTTGCTGCGCATGCCTGCCACTAGACCGCTCACGAAGTTCACAGTGGGTGCATGCTGTCTCACCATAGGTGGTAGGTCAATTTTGACATTGTGAACGCGCGTGAGCGTCGCGAACGCGTTCAATACCAGTTCAATGTCCGGGATGCCGTGAATAGAAGTGCTTCTCGGCTCTCGAGTGGTAGGATCCCACCAATAGTGCTCATCGGCCATGATGCTGTGGCGGTTGTGCTGATTCAACGAGCTTTCTCCCTGTGGAAAGGTGACTGAAATGTCGACGATGCGGTCCTTTTCATCTCCGCCGCGCTCAAGCAGACGACATAGCGCCTGGATCATGAAGTAGGTGTTCAGCGTAACTGCCTTGCAACGCTTGGCGGTGGTGGGAAATATCTTCATCTCGATCTTCTTTACCATCCGAAAGCCGTACTCGTCGTGGACAGAAAACTTCTCGAAACGGTCGTCTGAAGCGCTTTCGCAGTAACCCAGTGGCTGGTACCCGGCATCCAGGAACTCGACGCCACCTGTGCCGCCTTGATGGACATGGACCTCGAAGAATCGCTCTTCGTAGATGATAGTCTTGATGATGTCCCTGAAGCTCTTATTGACAGTCATCAAGTCGCTCACTCGGTTGCGGCGTGGCTCTCGGTTGTGGGACTTCGTTTCCGCCTCGCCGCACAAGCATTTGACAAGTTTGTTCTTTGCTGGTAACAGTGCGGAAACAACTTCGCGAAGCATCTCCACTGAAATAGTGGCGAGCAGACATTTACCGTCTTTGGGTGGGACACATGGATCACCGCGCTCTCCCGTTGGCCAGATGATGTTGGTGGGTGTCGATGGAGCATCATTCGCTTCACATGGGTGGATGTAGTCAAAAATCTGATCCCATATCTCGGTCGGGAGATAGCCAGTCCTCGAGAGCAAAGCCCTCACTCCGCGGCGGCTCAGGCTGTCGTCCATCGTGCCTGTTGTGAAGATACCCGTCATTCGCCGTGCGCCCCACTGACACTAGAATGTCACGGCGACCTGAAGAAGCGCGCAGCCCAAAGAGTTCAGAAGGAGAAGGAGTGAAGTTCGATGTGGTGTGTGAGTTGCTGGACCCGGACGAATTATGTCGCGCCAAATGTTGTGAAGTTCAAAGTTCAGTGGTCGTTGCCGCACTTAAGAAGGGTTGGTGCAGGTGGCAGCTGTAAAGTGAAGGCGAACGGCGCGCGGGCACCTGCTGAACGGGGACAAAGAAGAGAGCGCCGCAGATTCGCTCACATGCATGGAAGTGACGGGCCTCACCTGCAGCAATGGGTCGGTTTCTGGAAAGTTTGCTGGATCACTTTACCGGGACAAGATTCTGAGCCTTCCAGACATCTCTGCTCATAATGATTGGTCCTACTCGTATCCTCTGATGGCGCAACGCTCAGAACCTCGACGGAACATCGAGGGCTTCCTACAGGTGTCTAGCGACAGACATCAGCCATGAGTGAGCTTTGCGTAAATGAATGGTACTTCACAAGCCAATATCGAAGTTTCCTTCAACTGTGAATTCATTTCTCATATCTCATTTCAGTTATTGGCACAAGGTGCGAGCTTCTTGGCTCTAGCACCTGTGAGCATTCAGTCCCCAGCATCCCGTCTCGCGGTGCTCATTGCAGCTGGTAGTCCTCCATAGAATCGCTCGAAATGTCAACTAAAAGCCTTCGCTTAGTGACCGACCATGGGGCCCTGGGTGACGTTCTTGACACCATCACGGCCAGAGTTCTTCATGTTGTTAGCCTGTTGTCCACTTCTTGAAGGAGTTGTGGGCAAGTACGTACCCCAGACTCGACGACGTTGCCCTTCTCCAAGATTTGCTTAATGACCTCGTCCTCGTTGCTCGTGCCGAATTCGCCCTCGAGTGCGCCTTTGGAAGCTGTGTCAAGGACACCGGTGTTGCCTTGGCTGAAGTGCAAGATCGTCAGCCATGAGTTCTCACATGATTTCAGCACCATTGACAGGCTCCCTCCTGGGTGCCCTGCCCCTCATGGACCTGTGCAAGACAACTCACTTGTGCGTCAAAAAGATCTTGAAGCCAGCGACAACTTGTGCGAGCGGCACGCTGCTATCCTTCTTCCAGTCCTGAACGGCCTTTGCAGATTCCACGAGGACGATGAAGTCGTCGTTGTTGCCCTTGAAGTGGACCTTGGTCTGTGGGTCGTTGCCTCGCATTTCGTCGGTGGTTTGTGAGTTTGATGGGAGAGTTGGAGACTGATCAAGGCTGATGGATGTGTTTGTCGTTGTTTGAT
>JAASLG010000877.1:0-10588 GCA_013365235.1 Cercospora sesami
CATCTTCATCGTAAATGGTACTGTCCATGTGTAGCTGCTCGCCATCTTCAAGCTCGAGAACGCCGGATCGGAGATGGTCGCCGCCCAACGTCCAGCCATACTCTTGGCGCAGGTAATCCTCAAGATCATCGAGTTCGTCAACGACATCCGACACACCGGTCCCAGTCATGCCTTCCAGACCATTTCGAAAGCGGAAGAGCAGAGCTTTGAGTAAGGATCCACCATCGTCTGCAAGATCGATCAGACCACCTTCCGCGTCTTTACAATGCTGAAGTTGTAAGCGCAGTGCAGCTAGGGCGCTGACGAAGAAATCTGGACTCTCTGCAACAGCGGTCTTGCATGTGAGGATCATAGACAAGAGCCGTTTCCATTGCTCGAGACAGCTGAAGTTGTTGATTGTGAGAATCATCAGAAAGCAGAATTGTAGTTCGCCGAGAATTTGGTTGATGTCTCCATCAGTGCAATGTGTATCGACCAGGTGCGCAAGTGCCCAGGACCGATCTTGTGCTGCTTCAGTTCTCTCGCGACCAGTCGCTCCTTCGCGCCAGGTCTTCTTGAGGTCGACCGGTAAGAAGTTCAGCTCTTTGTCTGCCTGTAGTGCTTTCTTGTCATGTTCATCAAGCCCAGGAATGTCCTCGATATCTCGCCGAGCTGAGCTTGCAGACGTAAGATACCAATGGTCAGAGACGCCGCCTGTGATCCTCGCCAAAAGTGACGCGTTGATGGCTGATGTCAATGTTGGCCAGTCGTTGACTTCCTCTTTAGCGCTGACGTTCGTATCAGTACTCGTCTGTCGATATGGTGTCAGGCCTTCTTTCCAGATCGATCCCAAATTGGCCCTCCAACGAAGACGATCGGTCTCGTCGGTCACGGCGCCGAGAGTCTCGTTCGCAGCGTCCCATTTCGCAATGAAGAGAGGCGCGCCTTTGGCTGAAGAACCACTTGACACATGGAACCACAATCCGTGTCGCTCGGAAAATGCTGTGCTCGTCCCGGAGAAGGCGAAGTGATAGCCTGTCGGCAGGTCTTTGACGCCGCGAAAGCGAGGCGTCACTGTGAACGAGAGAAGGTCGATGCCGGCGAGCGCGGCTGGCGGCAGGTCGACCAGCAAAAGAGTGGGTGCATTCGCGACTTCCATACTGTGCGGATGGAATTCGCCGTTGCTCTTGCTGGCTGGAATCTGCCTTGTTCCGACCTCAACTCATCAAAACCTCGCGTCTTCTCCACCGACGGCTTTGCTCCGATTCTTGCTTCTGGCCACACCCGATGATCACCAAGCAACCGCGGTGCTTGTATCGTGTCAGAAAGTCCTTGAGGTATCGAAGCCACGAGTGCGATTTCACGCGGCTATGAATGACGCAAAGAGAGTTGGGCGCGATTGTCCTTACTGTGACTCAAAAATTCTGGTACCAGGACAACTCTTCCAGCAGCCAGATCAGATACAAACTCGCGTTGTTTGCCATCAAGCTGAAGTCGCACCACGGAGGCAAAACTTCTATGGAACTCTTTTCCTTCCGATACTCCGATGCACGTGATACAACAGACGAAAAACCCACGATCTCTTTGACTGACCACACACCTGATCGGCGGAACAAGCAAAATGAAAATGTGGAAGATATTGCCCATCACTCGAGGTTGTGACATGGACATACATGACCGATCACCAAGACGTCACAAACTGACACGATACTGCTCTCGACAGCCAAAAAGAATTTCGTCATGGACGCTGTGGGCTGTACCAATGTTAGGCAACGCTCAGCTACGCAGCATCTGCTGGAGAACTCACAATTGAACCCACGACCTTGATTCTTGTTAGACAACCGCTTGCATACGGATGTGGTGGCTGTTACACACCTTTCACAATGCCAGACCTCCTAAAGGAAATTGATGCGAAGCGAAAATCATACCCCTAGACCAAGCTATGCCGATCATTAGTGGGTGCATGATGTGTGAGGCAGAGGATGAGACGAACCGCCCAGAATTCGGGAAAGAATCACGAACACGTGACGATTGCTCATGTTATCGTATTATGTAGTATGATCAATCCCGCCAAGCCAGAGGACAAGCACGAGCTGCACGACATATTTCTGACCAAGATCTCCAACTCCTGAACGCCAGCATTGTTAAAGTCTAATTAATTGCAGACAGCATGAGATTCTCCAGAAGACATTCGACTAGGGTGTGAACTATCATAAAGAGGCTTGACTTTGGCCTTCATTCATCATACGACTTGGGCAATCAAAGCCGAAACCAGAACCTCCGGCATTGACCAAGCAATGCTTGGATACGACTTGCATGAACCACTGTGACACGCCAATGTCACTCCTTGCTCCTGCGGTTTTACTACTGACCAGCCACTTACCATAGCAAGAGGTAATATCTACTCACTAGCACATGACAACAGTATTGGGATCGATTGCGTGAAAGCCAGGACGCATGTTCGGTCACTCCATTCCTCATCTTGAATCTCCCTAGGCAAGACTAGATGCAGCAAGATCTGAACACGGCGAAACATGACTTGCGAGATACGACTTCACCACTACTCAAGCACGAATCCGCCGCTCGGCATTAACGTTCCAAAGCTTGATTCCACGTGGCTTGATGAAAATCTCCATGAATCGCCAGAGAACTACACACTAGTCAGCCAGAACAATTCCGTCCAACTTACGCGGATCATGGCGTCAAATGGAGTCGACGCACATCAGCCACGACAAGTCGACACGAGTGAGAATTTCGCTATTGCGAGCTTTTACGAAGATTCACGTGGCTAGGATGTCCTTCCGTACTCTTGCAAGGAGGAATAGGGGCCTCTGACTCGGGTGGTGGACTAGACCGACTAATGTTCGTTTGTGATAGACATAAGAGGAAACAACCCCGAAAAGCCTTGACTCCTGATCATTCTCAGGTTGTCGGCTGCTTGTGCGAAGATCTCTGGAGAACAAGGTCGTAGTAAAATCGTCAAGCTGATCTCGCTCGGTGCGAAATGCCTCCTCACGGATTTTCTATAACGAATATGATACATTCTGTGCTCTGTACAATTCAAGACGATATGTCTTGCGGTGATTTTACAGCTATTCAAAACACAAGAGACAAAAGTCTTCAGGCTCATCCGGCTCTGCTTCCTCATGAGCCAACACCGATGGAAATGCAAAATACCGTGGCAATGCCCTTATTTCCCGGCCCACTTCACACATGCATTATTATTCTCTCAAATCTTGTTTTCCATTACCGAATCTTTGATTTTCAATTCCTCATCTGCAGTCAAAGACGTTTCCAGCCCACGAGCACTACTGCTTAACTCCATTCTTCCACTTTCCAAAGGACTCAGAGGTTCGTGTTCGAATGTGAGGTTGCCAATGGTCGGTGGAGAGGAAGCCGAAGCGTGAGTCTCTCTGGCCGGGGCGTCATTGATCTTAGTTCGTCGAGTAGCTATGGAGAATTTGCTTCTCGGGATTGTCGGAGGAGGCGCAGTGTTGACAGTGCTTCGATCCACAGGACTAACAGGAGAGGAGTCCCCAAGCTCGGCGGGCGCTGGCACCGCGGCTTGCGCAGCTGTCGTTCCCAGTGTTAAGCCCTTTTTGGAAGACGTTGGGTTCGAGCGATCGGTCTGAGGTCGGTTACGTGCGGAGCTTGACAGGGACAGACTGGACATCGCAGCAGTAGGAGAAGATCTCGAGTTGCCCTCAGTGCCATCTGTACTCCGAGGCATGCTATCTATTCTTTGCGGAAACTGCAGCTGTGTGGCCAGCTTCAAGTTGTCGGCCGATTTCTTGATCGGCAATCCCATTTTTGTCACTGACGGAGCGTGGCCATTACTGTTGAGCTGGCTGTCGCTCGCTCGCTGTGTGCTGTCTCCGCTGATCGTCGACGGGAGATGCGGCGGCTGAACTGTTGGCGGAATAGAAGTCTGAGGCGGTGTGTCCTTGCGAGGGGGAGGGGGAGGCGCGTCGGTTGAAGAATTTCGATTCGCAGTTAGGCGTGTAGGTAGAACCGCCAGAGGCGATGCGAGGCTGGCTTGCCCATTGGTCGTGTTGAGACTGTTCAGACTGGGCGCTGGCTGATCGATGGTGGTACTGGTGCTGGCCTGTTTCGAAATTTTGTAAGCTGGTGAACTTAGTTCTGTTGAGTCCGTGGATGATTTAGCTGTATGCTGGCCGGTCGATGCCGATGATGGTGGCGAAGGGCCGCGAGGCACTTGATCCGCATCTTCAGTACTATCTACAGACGGCGTGGATTGCTTCTCCTCCACATGCCAGCCGTTCGAGGCAGGTAACTCTGACACGTCTGGAAATTGCTCACTTTGGGGTTGCCCAGGCGGCTTGCTTCCTGGTGGTGCCACTTTGGAGTCATAGATGGTATGGCGCATCTTGAACGGCACGCCGGAAGATTGAGCGGGCGGAGCGGGCGCTGCAGGCGATGGATTTGGGGCTCGCGCATCGTATACCGGGTTGCGGATCTTGAATGGCGGAGGCGTGGGACGAACTACATTGTCCGCAACGGGCTCGCTCTCTGGCCAAGCATGTGTAGGCATACCGTCGGCTCCCAATTGACCCAGTCGTGAGTCTCGAGATCGATATTCGGTTTGCTTGAACGACGAGTTGGAAGTAGCGCTGCCGGGCGTGGGAAGAGTTTCGAGGGGGCTGACGGGGTCTTCTTCAGGCGCGGCGATGTTGGACAAACGAGTACCCTCAGGAAGGGCAGAGACGGGACGCGGTCGTGTTGATATTGTATCTGTCGCATCCAGAGTGGGTTGTGGCACAGCCAGTTCCGCCGGCACGATGTCGGTTTCAGGCGAGTGCACTAACGCCGGCATCTCCACCACGCCCGGGGAAGCTGCACGGCCTGCATACGCTTCGGTTGGCAGCTCCACAGGCGTGACGACCCCAAACCCGGTTGGCATCTCGAAGTCCCTGTCGTCGGCGTTGCTGTCCAGTGTCATGGTCGAGGGGTTCGGCGACGGGCTCCTGACATCGCCATTCCGCTTGCCCAATTTGAAAGGATACGCCACGACGCCATTGTGGGGTCGCGGATTTGCGGCGTTCAAAAAGGTGTTGACCGACCCTGGCACTCGTACTGCGTCCTTAGCTTTGCCGGCGTCAGACATCGAGGGCGCGCTGCGCGCTTGCGATGCAGGAGGCACAGACGGCGACGACGGCTCAACCTGTGGCACAGAACGATATTCGTCAGCCCCTGCACTCGAAACTTGGGTCGGCGATTCAACCCAACGACGGCGACTCGCGAAGGATGAAACTCTAAGTCCAACATGTGCGATGCGCTCGGACGTCACACCGCACCCTTCGCACAATCAACTTGCCTAGGGGAACAAGGCGATCGGTTTATGCACGCGATAACAACAAGAATAAAAAACACGACACTTACCTGCGCATCGTCATTGGCCGGACCAGCTTTTGTCAATCCGCCTGCCTCATCGATATCCACTTTCCCGTTCTTCGTGTTTGGGTTCAGATTGCTTGACAGCATCGTTGCGGAGCTGATCGGCCTTGCATAGTTGACCTTTGTCGAATTCACGCTCGAACGGCGACTGAGATCCCGCAACCTGGAAGGACTGTCCGGCATTGTACTCGGCGACCCAGGAGGAACTGGCGAGCCTGCATCCCGCTCGTTGTTCGCCTGGCCTTCGTCCTTGACACTGCGATAAGGACTCCGTGTACGAGAGCCATTGCGCTTGGGTGCCCAGGCAGAAGCCAGCACACTTGCACTGGAGCGTCGGCGCCGTTTCGCGTCATCCGCGTCGTTTGACGGTACTGCGAGATTGTTCCTAGCAGATGATGCACTCCGGGATACGTCTGCCCCAGACAATGCAGTCGCGCGTGCGCTACTGCTCCCCGGAGGAACGCCAGCGGCGGTCCTTGTGCTGGCAGCCACACTCGAAGGCCTCTCGGCGTCTGCTTCTTTGGCATCTTGTAGCCTCTCTTCCCTCTGGATTGTGCTCTCATCGTGCGACGATCCCCAGCCAGACCACATGGCAAGACCCCAAGACTTCCCTTTCTTCTTCTCGCCAGCCACATTGCCCTTAATTTTGCGATTGATTAAAGCCGCGGCAGGAGGATTTTCGCCGGGTTCCGGCTGATCATAGTCCTTGGCCTCTTTAAGCTTCTTCTTCTGGAGCTTTTTGTAATCATTCGCAAACTTCACATCGTTCTCCCCGCGCTTCATCAGCCATTTGTGCACTGGCCCGGTCTTGATAGCTCCAATCGTGTTGCGATCGAGATTCAAGCAAGCTATGTCGGCTACGCGGGGCAGAGGGAAGATGATGCCGTGCCTGTTGACCCGCTGTCGAATCATGTGGTCTTTGAAGGGCGGAAGGTCGTCTCCTGCTTTGCCAATTGCACCTATCGAGGTCAATTTGAACTGCGTAGACGTGACACCTTCCTCTCCAATACTCCCGAAGGACTCATGGCTACCTTTTCCATACTCATTCGGATCCTCTTTGTCACTAATGATGGAAATTGCATCGTCGTCCAGAATCTCGATCGATTTATGTTGTGCCCGTGCAAGCGCCCAGGCGCCGAATTGAGCGACGGATCGATACATGTACTTGGCTGGTCGTGTGAACGACAGCGTGTGCGGTACGTGACACAGATCTTCCCACACTTGCAATTGAACATCGGTACCCGGGTACTGATTCAGGATCGTGCGCTCTGGATCGTATTGCTCCATGACGGCTTCGCCGGGAGGATATTGTCTCGGATTGGCAGCCTTGTGCGCCAGATAGATCTGTTCATCGCGTAACAACTCTGCTCCGCCGACCTGAATCAACATAGGCGGCAGGCCACCTAACGATGGCTGCTGCACTGGTGAAACTAATGGGTGCGCTAGGAGGTCGTTCTCCGCATACATCTGAAACTGTTCGCGAATGACAACCAGCTTGTCACCGATTGCAATTTCCAATCGCGGGCCCATTCCTGGAATTTGATTGTACTCTTTGGTTTCCTTGGTTCCCTCCAAGCCGTCTTGTGACAATGCGTCTCCTCGAAGATTATCACGACTCTGTTTAGAAGCCATTCCTGTACCATAGGAAGCTGGTAGCTCGACGACGTCGAATGGCTGTTCCACAGGTTGTGTGAATATTCGCTCAGGTCGTTTCTTCTTAGGCGCATCATCTGTGGTTGTAGGCGGTGGCCATGCCATGGACGGCTTGTGGTGGAACCCGTGAGGAGGAATATAATCGCCTAGCCCCTCGCCAGCAACCGACGGAAATGAATGGGTCAAATCGACCCAAGGCGACAAGAGGATTGTGCCTGCTGGTAATGGGCAACCTTGATCTCGAAGGGTGACCAGCATGCTTAAAACCATACCACCTCCTGCGCTGTCGCCCGCAAATAGCACTTGGCTGGGATCAAAGTGCTCGAGTAGATAGAAGTATGTTGCAATGCAGTCGTGAAGTCCGCAAGGGAAGGGGAATTGCGGTGCCAGCCTGTACCGGGGAGCAAGCACTCGCGCCTTCAGCTTTCGAGCATGTCGTTGCATTTGGTAGCGGTGCTCATCGACCGAGCCAAAGTAGTATGCACCTCCATGAATGTACAGGATCACTCGGTCGCACTGCTTCCCTTCTCGTTTCCGCTCTTGGTGGTCCTTCTTCATTTCAATCCACTCTGCGTGCAGCGGGGTGTCCGGCTTCCTCCATTGCCACCACTTTTCACCTCCCACCTGTTCCATGCCATCGCTGCCCAACTGTTTACGCAGTAAGTTGGCAGATCGCTTGAGGAACTGTGGCGGAACCTCCACGTCCTGCGTTCGAACCCACGTCGGCACCGGTACCCATTGCGCGGTAAAAGCCTGGAGCTCTTCGACGGTGTGCTTGGAGCTATAGTCGAGGAATTGGCGAATTAATTTTAGGCCTTCGTGGTAGGAAATGTGGGCGGTCGGTTTCTGCTTGAGCGGCTTTCGGTTCAAGTAATGGGAGAAGTAGGTTTCAATGACGGATGGAGTCACTGCTGTCGCGACGCCGAATGTGCTAAAAGGCATGTTGGATGAGCTCCTCCGCGTTCATGTAAACCCGCTTCTGCATCCACCACCCGTCTGTCTTGGTTATCTCAGTCGCAACAGCTAGCAGGGAGGTAGGGGAACTGAGAGCAGGTCTCAGTACATGTTGTTTTGTCCCGTTGATGACGATCAGCCTCGTATCCGGGGATCCAACCAGGCCGCTCGCGATGGCCCTAGCAGTGCATTCGACGAGACGAGGTGGAGAGGCCCGGAAACAGGGCAGGTACCAGGTAAGGACGGTGTGTAGAGGTGAGAATTATCGGCTGAGGAGCAGGTTGGTCGCGGGCATGGCCAGCGGAGGGGTGGTGCGAGTGAGCGACGGGTCAACGCTCATCAGAGCTCTGGCCGGCGCGGTGGTGTCGCGGCAAAAGGAGAGAGGGTTTCGCGTCGACGCTGCCCCTGCGTCATTTGGTGCTTCGAGAACAAATGTTCCAGCTGTGCGCGCCCACGCCCGCCTGCGATACAGAGACGTCGCGAAACATTGTTGTGCGTTTCACCAACATCGTCATCGAGGCCGGCGAACAATGCAAACCCGGCTGATGATTCCGCCTTCCCCAGCTTCTTCTCTCATCCTTGCTGTTGCTCCCGCCCTTCCGAACAGGCCTGCCCGCCCATGCCAAGAGATGTCGGCGCCTGGATGAAATATCTCCGACCAAAAAATGTGCCTCCATCGACGAGCAAGGCTACATCACACACCACACACTATGCCAACATGACCTCGCTACCTGCTTCGTCCGGCCCTCCATCGGTCGCATCAGGCTCGGCAACTGTCGAACAGCTCCAGACGGCCTTCGATAACTCGATCTGGTACCTTCTCTCCCTGTGGCAACCCCTCCACATCGCCGTGCAAAATGCCTGGGGCGGACCCGACTCAGCAGACAAGCGCGACTGGTTCGCAGGAGCCGTCTCTGAACTCCTGACCACTCGCCCTGAGACCGACCAAGAAGACCTGGAGCTCTTCTTGCTTCAAATCATGGGCGATGAGTTTGAGTGCAATGTCGAAGACGAAAGCGAGGTTGTAGTTGCTGGGGACATTCTCAAGGTGCGGAGTCGCATGATGGAGACAAGGAGTTTGCAGGCTGCATTAGAGGTTGAACAGAGGTGGAAGAATCGAGGGAACATGAAAACAGACAAAGTCGTCGTACAAGAGGTGAACCAGGATGCAGACGAAGAGGAATTTGAAGGATTTGACGATGATGAAGACATGGACGAAGCACCTGCTTTGGTCAGCGCGCCAAAGGTGCCAAAGGAGAAGCCTATTCCTGAAGTGGACGATGATGGCTTCACCAAAGTATCCGGCAAAAAGAGGACGGGCTGAGGAATAGCAAGAGTTGGCTTGTACCAACCAGAAAGAGTGTTTTTTGTGGGTTGCAGCATGAGGATACTGCAGTCCTGGACATCAGACGATGTAGAGGCGGCCACATTATGGCCCAGCACGGCAAGCGTGCTTGCAAGCGGCTGATACTGAACTAGTGCGACTGTCTGAGTTCTACCTCCACTCGGCACAGGAGACTCCCAGAATCCCGGAACGAGGCATGTCCAAGATTAACAGCCAGCGACACGAAGCGCTCCAAGACAGAGGGGCGAAGACCGCCGTGGATGCAGCAAGGACAACCTCGCGGAGCATCAGGGGTTTTGATAACGCTGTTACCTATCTTGTCATATGGTCCCGGAAGATATTTCAAGATTCAATGAGTCTGCAACCAAGCTCAGATGTTGCAAGCAGTATTGTCTGACGCCTACGGCGAGCATTTGGAATAAATTCAGCTGAAGAGCAATGCGCTTGGCTGTCGCCAGGCACTTTCCCTTCTTTCCCAGTTGTCATAGCAGTGAGCGAGCAGCACGATTCGTTTCCAACTGCGTCGTCTCGCGGTCGTATCACGCTGCCAAGCCACAACGTGAATTGCAAATATTCGGAAGCATTTTTCAATGTCAAATGCCGTTCCGCACAAGCCGTCACTGGTATGGTATCCAAGCTTCAATTCTACAGCCCTCGCTGCCCACTGCCGCAACGACGAAACGGGTATCGCGGAGCCCTCTGCGCATTCAGCATGCGGCAAGCCATGTGGTTGACCCTTGGCACACCGATGCTCGGCGGGTATTGCGGAGATATCGAGACGAGGAGGGTAATCCGTGCTTTGCTATTCGCTGAACCTGCCTCACTTCTCCACACTCTCGGTGCAGTGGAAAGGCAGACCTGCCGCCGTCGGCAACAAGACATGAGGCTGGACTGTGCATCTACGCCATTGACGAGAGCCGCTCGAGAGTCCAGTGATCGCCAGTCCAGGATCGGGTTAATTGTATCGAGCTGTGCTTTCTTCTACTACTGTTCTTCCTTCCCCATCCATTCGCAACATTCTTGTACATTACACTTTGCATAATTGGATTACAACATAGACAAGATGAATCGCGATAGTAACAACGCACAGAGCAAGCAACTGTCAGGCGCAGAGATCGCGAAGCACAACAGCCGAGAGTCATGTTGGGTCATCGTACATGGCAAGGCATACGATGTCACAGAGTGTGCGTACCATGTGAGAGGTTGTTATATCAGCCATACTAATGTCTCCTCCAGTCCTGC